>VXBT01003056.1:0-75284 GCA_013400235.1 Oriolus oriolus
GAAAGAAAAGGGGAAAAAAGGGGGGTTGGCGATTAGACTACGATGGTTTGTAATTAAAATACATATTTTGCATTAATCTGTCCTGAAAGTTTTTCCCTGAAAATTAGCTGCCTGACACTGGTTTTTAATATACTGCCTGTCAATGTGCAGTAATAGAGTTTCAGGGTTCTGCTTCAACATACGATTATACTACACTGAAATCCACTGATATTATCATCTTGTATGCTACTTCCAATTAGACATGTTCCATCTTGAGGGGTCAACCATTCCTATCTCAGCATTCAGGAAAATTCAGTTAAATGTTAAAATTTGACAATTCCCTGAGAAACAAGGTTATGTTTTAAGTACTTCACTTGAAATCTACAGTGTATCTGCAGTTGT
Source organism: Oriolus oriolus (assembly GCA_013400235.1). Taxonomy (NCBI): domain Eukaryota; kingdom Metazoa; phylum Chordata; class Aves; order Passeriformes; family Corvidae; genus Oriolus; species Oriolus oriolus. Next base: position 382 of record VXBT01003056.1, read on the forward strand.
CATAAGGGAAATACTGTTTTAAGGAGTCTAAGGGTCATGATCACATAGAACTAGTCACGATGTGGTGAAGAAAAACTTAAAATCCTCCACTATATTAATTCTAAGAGTCTTATGTATAGATTTACATTCTTAAGGTGCCGCTTACTAAAATGAGAAAAAGGAAAACCCCTTTTCTGAATCCCCACTCTTCTCTTGTCTGCTAGTTTAACAGGAAAGGAATTCTGGAAATTTTAATGTGTACTACATTTTCAAAGACATTTTTTACAATACTTCAAATGTTAAAAGAAAAAAAAAAATAAATTCAATCACACTTAGTCACCCAAGAGGAAATCATAGCCTTACTTAAATTTGATCATTGTCTTCGTTAGACTCACGCTTTCAGTCTGGGAATATCTTTTATTAAATCAAGGGAAAACAAAGTCCGAGGCCATTGTGAAAGCCCATTTAAGAGCAAAGCATACTGCTTTACCAGTTTGTTGTCTTCTAATTTTGTAAGATTACAAAATTGGGCTCTGGATTTACTTCAGATAATGCATTTTTAGCTCTTAAGACAGATTTGTAATGTAGCTATTTTTTATTTTATTGCCTAAAAAAGAGACAAAAATGACATGATAAATCACTTTGTTCAATTTAATAAAGTGGTGCCTGTTTTAGAAATTTCTAGCATTATACTTCTGATCATGGTCAATTTAATCTTTTTAACTTCTATACATAGAAATACCTAGTCTCTTGATAGTTTTGAACTACAAGTTCTGCATTTTTTATAAAATAGGCGTTGCTTTATCTCAGAAAAAAAATGTTTTGTACAACATCATGTACTGTGAGGCAACAGCTGACATGGCTTTCCAATGCATGATATTTCCAGGCATCTCTTTATCAGAAAGAATCCAGTAAGAAACTAATTTCTGGTCAATGTAAACATTAATAATAGTTAACAAAACAGAAGATGTAATGTAATTTATTTTATCACTAGTAGCATCAAATTGGAGGGTATAGTGCAGTATTCACGCATGGGCAGGGACTCCGCAACATCATGGTAAAGGTGCAAGAAGAAAAAAGCTTTATTGCGTATCTGAAATTCCCTTAAATACCAATGGAAAAACAGGAAATCACCTCATATAAACAAAAATGAGTTCACCTCAGTGTTCCCCAATCACCTGGAATATTTCTTAGACATTGCCTATTATGGTAAAAGGTAAACAACACCTTACAAGGTCACAAACTGCAATTATCACATCTCATAGGGCTGACACTGTCCAGAAACCCACAATCCTCTCTCAGTCCATCCCCGGTGACCTGGCTGTAATCCTAGGATCACCTCCGGGTCTGAGAACCTGCAGCCAACAAGGCCTAATTTCTCTTCCAGCACACAGTGTAGCCCAACAGTATAGTTGTCTGACTGGACAATGACCAGAGACATCACTTGGCTGGACACAGCCTTGAGGTTGACCAAAGAGATGTGTGGACCTGTGTGTCATGGGATTGGGGCGCACATCCCACCAGGTAAAGCAAAGGGATCTGCATCCCCCCAAGTCTCGTTATAAACATAACTTGAGATTTAGGAATGGTATTACCCACTTCAAGGCCCCCAGTGAGACTCTCCAAACCACACTGCTCTTTCTCACTCCCCAATTTTCCCCTCCCCATCCCCACTGCAACAGAACGGAGAGAAGAATTGGAGGCACAAATGGCAAAGATCATGGGTTGAGGGGTTGAGATAAGAACAATTTACTGGAAACAGCAATGAGGTAAAAAGACAAATGGCAACAACAACAAAAATGACAGAAGGTATAAGAAAAGATAGAGTTCACATGCAAAAAACAGTCCTTCGTAATAGACAATACAAGACAGGTCCCTCCGCCATGCTTTCTTGACTGGAAGGAACCCCTTCTTCCCAGAAGAGAATCCCTTTCCTCTGCTCCCAGCAATAATGGAAGGTGGTACAGAATAACATCCAGGTCCCAGCCATGCCCCCTCACAGTTACAGCAAAAATTAACCCTGTCCTGGCTGGAACCAGGACAACATAGCATCACAGTCCTGAACAATCTTAGTTTGAAACCACTTAGATTTACCTTGTCAGGGTACAAAATCCAACAGTAATATTGTTAGCACAGGAGATCAGATCTGAAAAGGCACATGAAGCTTTAATTTATTTAATGAATATAGGACTGCATATATATTTTTAAGTCTGAATCAGATCCTCTTCCTTTAGCAGAAAATGAGTCTCTCAGTAGGGGAATACCTTACAGCAGTCAAAAGAAATGTTCAAAAATACATTATGCTAACTATTAGCAGCAATAATTCATTATACTTGAAAGGTATTTCAAATAGGATGGAAGACTAGGGACTGATTCTGTATCAATGAAATCAACGCGTACCCTACAAAAAATATGTGGATGTGTAATTAATTAGGCTATGCTGAACCCAAAGTATCTGGTTTAATTTAGCAGTTAAAAAAATATTTAAATCATAGTAAAAGTCAAAATAAACACAATATGTACACAACACAGGATCAGATACTTTGAAAACAAAGTTAGTCACTGGATAGATGGAGAAATTCAGATTTTAGATAGTAAAAGATTATGAGATGTGGTGATGATTCTCTTTTCAGGGCTTAATTTCTCTAATTTTATACTGGTGTTTTGTTTCAAGTCAGTTCCTTCTTGAACTTTTCGACTGAAAAAAATCAATAACTATTAAAAATAGTAGAAGATATTACCATAGCTGTTCCTTGTGAAATACAAGTACATAATTAAGATTAAAGCACTACAATTTACAGTTTTCCAAAATGATTTTGTGAAGATTAGAATGTGCTTTAAAAGCTTTAAAACTTTTGTCTTAAACATGACTTTGTACAAACACCAGACAGCCTACCCTATTTTCAGAAAAGTCATCTAAACCAAAGATTAGTGGATTTTCAGAGAGGGACTTTGGACAAGAGCTGTAATCATAACCTTGTTACAATGGAATGAAAGATCCATTCACTATTAAAATGAATCCAAATCAATATTCAGTACTAAAATGAAAACCAGTGGAAAGAACTGCCCTTCACAAAGAGTAATCAGTGGAGAACTTAAAACCATAACTTAAATTCACCTAAACAACATTTCACAATTCATTGAGTTAGGAAAGAAATTAAATGACACTGAATTCAGATTTCTGACAAGACAGTCCTGTTTAAGGCCCTTTTAAGCATCAATAGGTTTTAAGAAGTGAAAATAGAACTTCACTTGGTAAAACAGAGTATAGTGTGATGTTGAAGGTACTCCAATCAGTCACTGATTTCTAATGATGCATAGTGAAAATCAATCAATTAATTCTTTGATGCTGTATTAAAGTGATTCAAAATTGCCGTATTTATTAGAAGACTACAGAAGTACAAGAGATATCATCCTTAGATGATGACCCTGTAACTGCTAATCTGCATAGAATATCACTGGGTTTTTTTCAGGACACACTTACACTCAATTATAATGTTTCCAGTGAGGAAAAAAAATACCTGAGAAGTGAACTCCAAGTCTGCTTGACCCATATTTAAACTCGAATGTTGCTGCTTATTCCAAACATAGTTAAAAATATGTTGGAATGAGCAAGCAGAAGGGATGGGCATAAAAAAAAATTATTGGAATTAAAATCATATTTTACTATATGGTATTTTCAGTTCAGTGCAATTATACCTTCATACAATTCACCTAGCACTTACTTTACCTTTTATGATAACCTTTCTAATTTTCTTAGAGTAAAAACTTGGAGTAAACGAGGGACTTAGCTCCAGATATTTCTCTTAAACCTTAAAAAAATGTTGAGATCCCCAATTCAGAAACACATTTTTTCCATTGATTAAACAAACCGAAGTTACATGTCTGAACTTTAATCCAGAAAATATATCAACATAATTAAATACATGTTTTAGGCTAACTATCTGCTTTAGAGCTTTATGGAATTGTCTTACTCAAGCCCTCAGGGGCTAATTAAGTTTTTCCTTACCATTTCTTAAACTTTCACCCATTTTATGACATGAATTCTTAGAAACTACAATGTAATATTTTAAAATCTTAGTCTATAAATGGGCCAAGATCCAAACAATATTTTTAAAATACACTGCATAGAAAACATATGTTTTTATCTTTACATCAAACATTTACTTCCTCAAAAGTATTTCAAGCCAATGGGAATTTTCATTCTAGTAGACTATGCAACAACTTGTGTAGAGTATAGACACACTCTGCACTCCAGCTGTAGCAGTAAAATTACTGAAACTGCAATTCTCTTAATATTTAAATAATATATTAAAATTTAATTTTCAGCACCTGGAAGAATCTGTTTGTGTGCCAGCAAATGAGGTAGTCGGGCCTGGAGCTGCTATACATATGGGATTCAAAAACAACCTATCACAAATAATTACTAAGAGCAGCTGTACTCACACTAGTCATTTAAAAATCAGGTTAAAATTGCCTCAGTTCTTTTTCCATTTTCAAGGATTCCTGCAAAATAGTTCTACAGTTTTTATGTTTTTGTCTTGTTTTTTTACATGTTAAAATTTTTTTAATTGTTGATTCTTACAAGGAGAATATCTGAGAGTCTTAGCTTTCCTGATATTCCAGGCATTTAACGGTTGAAGGTTTCATGACAGATTATAAAAACATGAAATGTTCATTTTCCAGTACATCTTTCAAGATTTTTATAGTATGGAATATGAAATTGCATTTGCTGACATACAACATACATGCGTTACATGCATATACACATATACTAACTACAATCAACATACACAAATATATATATCCACACTTCTAAAAAACAACATCATGTGGCTCACAACAAAAAAGATTACTTGCATTGAAGGTTTTCATTTATTTTTAAAGTGGAAAGTATTTCTTTTAAAAGCGTTTTTCGAATTATCTTTTTTCAGAACCACTTTGTTTTTAACTGATTTCCAGAAGCTGCTTTCTAGCAACCACTATCAACTTTATGTTCATTTGTGAAGAAAAATGCATGTACCATCTTTTTTTTATCTCATACCTTTTCAAAATTTAGAATAACATAATATGAGATCACATTTTTTACCTCTTAGATAGGATTAATAATGTTTGCACTGGATCTGAAAATTTTTAAAAGTTCAGAAAGATTCAGATAGAAGCCTTTTATAATTTTAAAATATTCCAACCTGCATTCCTACACATTGAAGTAAAAACACTCATAATGAAAACCATATATTTTATACTGACATACTGAGAAATAAAACACATTACCCTTCAGGGGGAGAGACCCAAGCATTTATACACTACTACCTTCAATCACTTGAATGCAAGTCATTCACACCACCACTATTGCTAACAAGGCATCCAATTTACGAAACAATGAATATTGAAATTACGTTTAAAAGGTACAAATGACTGTCCAAAGAATGACACTGAAAAATATTAAGTAACAGCTCTACCTCAAGATAAGCCTCACAATTAAAGACTTTTAATGAAGACAGCCTTCAAAGGCTAAATCAGGAGGCATTGATTAGATTGCTTCTAACTTTGTGTTTTGACACCTTCATCTTTCATGGCATTGTATTGTCTCTGTGCATCTTACAAAGGAAGCATTTTACTAAGGCCACACATGAACAGGAGACAGCAGTGCTTATAATAGAGACTGTCAAGGGTGTGAGCCAAAATGGGTCTCATTTGGATTTCAAGTGAAGAAAACTCCTAATGCATTTCATTACAATGTATGTGAACCTCTGAAAAGAACGATGGATTGGGATTCTCATACCTATTAATTTATTGAAATGGATTCAGTTTTTTCTTACATATCAAGAGGGACCATGTGTTTCAAGCAAGGTAACAATATTATAGTACCAAATAATTAAATATGCCATGATGAGGTATACCCTTCTGCGAGACAAAGAGGATGCAATTTTCTTGATAAGTGGGATTTGAGTTCAGAAATAAATCCTACAATAGCTTGGCAACAAATAAATATTCTTTTTTACTACCAGGTTTAAAGATATGATCAGGAAGCTATGCAATATAGGGATGGATTCCATCTTTGTTACCACAGCATATTTTTACCATTTGAAATCCCATACCCTCCCTTCCCCCTGCCAAACTGTCATTCAGGTATTGACTTTTTATTTCATTGAGAAATTGTGTGATGTAATTTGGGTACCATCTACATAAGTCATCTTTTATTAAAAGATAACAGAACAGGATGCAGAAAACTAAAACATTCAAGAAAATTGTGATACATTGCAGATCAACTTAGCTCTAGAAAGATGCCACAGCTACTGTATCACCAATTATCTTATTCACAGTACAAATTTATATAAATACTTATTTGTTTTTCTCCCACTTCCACTTTGATAACAAAACCAATAATCTGCTATTCAAAAACTGCAAATTCTGATTTAATACAGAGAACAGGATACAAAATACTTTTGTATGCTAAATAATTTTACCAGTGTAACTATTAAAAATAAACCGTATGTTCTCATTAACCTTAGAAGTGATTGATTGTGCTACACCAGTAACATTCAGTAAGTTCAAAGCTCATCTATTTTTTATGGAAATCTTACAACCTGCTAGTTAAACTAAAGGTTAAATATACATAAAGTCTTAAAACAAGAAAAAAGTATTCCATATGTATGTAGCTGATAAGCAGAGTACACAAACATATACATAAATCTATAAATATATATATATAAATCTATAAATATATATCTAAAACATATAAATAAATTCACATTTAAAAACCCAGGGCCTTAAGAAACCCTCCATTGTCACACAAAGACTTCAAAGGTAGAGGTAAAGAGTTTGATATCTATTGAATATTAAGAAACTATGTTCATTAAGTTAGGAATTACCTATTAAGTTCTGAAGTCCACTGACATCACAATTACAATAGAAAGAAGTCATCAGAACCATAATCAGAGCTGAAGGTGTTCTTGCTTTCACATATCAGTTCTCAACAAGCTTTTTATTTGAAGTAAGAGGAAAAGTCCAGAGCATGTAATAACAATTATGAAAATACATACATGCAAAACTATATAACCAATTTACTTCTTTATGTATAATATGTAAAAGCAGAAATGTAAGTGAAGTGTATGTATATAGGTACTCAGTATAAATTGAATGAACATTTTGAAAATTTTCACCATTTGAATCAACATGATTTTTATACTTATATATCATGTGTTTGTTGTCTATGCAAATGTGCCCAAGCAACAGAGAAATCAGCAAGAATCATCCAAAACAAAATAAAATTCAATCTTAGCAATAAAGATTGCATATTTCCACATAGAACCCAAAACCACATAGACACACATTTATTTTATTTTTTAAGAGTAATCATAATTAAATTAGAATTATGTATGTTCCATATTTTATCTTGACAGGTTCTGTATACTCAGGCAGAGCCCATTAAACACAAGCATACAGCAGCTTACTTGTTGAATCATGTATTTCAAGTACTTAAAATTACTAGGGATTTGACTAAGGTCTGCACATGAATACATATTTTGGACTTAATTTTCTGCACTGGCATTGCTTCTTCTAAATATACTCTAAATTCTACAATGAACCCGGTAAAAATTAGGCTTTTTCAGGACCTAACAAAGGTAACAACATTACTTTTTAAATGTAAAATTTATGACATTAGGAATAAAATCGACATTTTTCAATTGTAAAATCTGAGCTATAAACTAAGTGATATACTTATGTTAATTTACCTTTTAAAAGATAATATGTGCTGCTCATTTTTTTCACAAGGCTTCCATTCATACTGAAGACATGTTGAAAAACACTATATTTTCTCTCAGTATGGAAAATCACTTTATCCACTATCATACTCATTCTGTGTCAATAAAATTCAATCATCAAATACTTATTTCCAAGTTCAACTTGTTTTATTCTGATTTATGCATGCTGTTCAACTCAGTTCAAATTCTTTCAATTCTACTTGCTATTCTTGGTAATGTTTTTAGTAGAATTTGACATTTTAAAAGAACAAGGAGAAAATAAAACATATACATAGTATAGTAGTTTTACACTTAGAAGTTTGTGATATAGTAATGCTCAGAACCTTAATTCTTTATAAGAAAAAAACCCCACCAAAATTAAATCTGTTATGTAGGTTTCAAAGTAATAAAGATTCGATTGAGCCCATTGAATAAGGCAATTGCATCGGTTGTCTAAATGGTAGTAATGTCAATGTCAGATATGTGGTTATCTTTTCATCTTGGCCTATTCTCAAATGTAAAAATCAAATGTTTGAAGGACATTTCACTGACCTGTTATGGCCTCTGCAACTCTCCAACACAATACTACTGTTCCTCATATAAGTGCCACATTTTGGATAAAAACCCACTTCATCAACGATGCCTTTGCGACATCTGGCGGTCCTTATTGTACATAAACTTTAGGTTTGTTTCTTTGCTGGATGTTTTCAGTTACTGTTGGGTACTTTTAGTATACTAATTTTATTCGATTTATTTATTTATTTGCAAACCTACCAGCATGTAAAACTTAAGTCCAAAAGGCTTTGATACCCCCTAGCAGGGGAACAAAAGCAATCTAGTTTGCGAAAACACAAGGTCTACCATGAATCCATATGGAGCAAAAGGTCACAAATCTTGAGATGCAGTGACATCATGACAATAAGACACTTTTGAGACAGAAGCTGACTCATTTTGAATATAAAAAGGACACTGATCAAATTCTCCCACGCATTTAAAACTATGGAGAAGAATAAGCATGAGAAGAACCTGATGTAGATGCGTAACCAAGGAGAGTTAAAACATACCCTTTAGTTTTCACAGTTACAAGATGCTACTGAGAACTTGACAAGTCTGCTTCAGAAGATTTAAAAGCATTATTTTTATGCCATTATCAGATGCTGAGAAAATTTTATTAAAGAAAAAACCACTCAGTTCACAGGGTATGCACTCCCTTTAAGAACACAGCTCTTTTGAAATTAATTCACTTATGCCAAACTTGTTCTTCACGTTTCAGTCCTATTATTTATCATTTCAATAAACTATGAAGAAAGTAATATAAGCAATGGAAAAGTTATCATCCTTTCTTTATCCTTCTTCCTTAGTTATTTCACTGCAGTAGGAAAACCTTATTCTAATTTCTTTATTACAGTAACTGCAGGAGTATTTGACATCACCTTTGTGAAACCATAACTTTGCTATTTGTTAGCCCAGCGGGAAGAACTAGTGCATTTAAACTCCACTTGTTCTAACAATTTTTATTTCAAACCAACAGATGATACAGTAACCAAAGATGAAATGTATATTACTTGAGATACAGAGCATCACTTCTTTAAATTCTACTTTGCTGCATCATGGTAAATATCCAGTTAAACACACTACTGTTCCAAAATGAGTAACACAGCATATCGTTTGGACACAGGTTTGTCCTCATATGAACAGATATGTAGCATGTGTTACTGACATTCAAGAAAAATTTCTAATAAATCATAACTGAATCATACTGAAAAAAATAATCACTCAAAACTGCTCTTGGCATGGACTAGGTTTAGTGAACAGTCTAGTGGTATAGTTCACTATTGCCTTATCTTCCAACAAAAGATTTCTACATCATTAGAATACCTAGTAGGTCCCCACAAAAGCCACCATTCAAATTTTAATTAATATTTCAGTAGCCTGTGTTTTCAGTGTACTTATATGGACAAGATACAGACCATGTACTGTGGCACAAGCACATCATTCTTTTCGGATTACAGACACATAACCAAATACGTGAGAAATACAGGCCAAAGAAACACTGTTAATTCTAAGTAGTCTTCTTCTCATGCCACAAAACTGCAATCTAGTGTAACAGGTTGAATTGAAGTTATTGTACTGAATTCATGGACTCATTAAGGATATGAATGAGCATATTCAGGTTTATGTCTTAGTAAGGAATAAAAAGATTAATCGGTCATTAAACTCCAAGTGAAAAAAAATTCAGCATGTGACAGCACAGATAGATTAAAATCAGAAAATTAAATTTAACAAATTAAAAAAAAAACCTCATCAGAAAATCCCATAAACTGATGGAAGAACTAAAATATCATGGTTAAGGAGGACAGTTTCTGCAAAGGAAGCTCAATCCTCACTGAAATAAATATCAATAAGTAAACAAGAAACTGACAACACATACTTTCTACAAGTATTAAAGCAACTGCTTTATGTTGCTGTGAACAAAAGCATGGTCTTTTAAGAGTTCAGAATTTTTTAATGTTCTACAAAAAAACTTTTACCAATAGTGAAAACACTATGAAAGCCTCATCACATAAATCTTGTTCTGGGCTCATACCTTTTCTGGTGAAAAAGTAACAGAAAAAAGCAGTACTCTTCGTCAGATGACTTTCTCTGAATTTTTCTTGCTCAGAAAGTTATAGACTGAAGCTGGTTAACTCAGACCAGTTAATGTCCAAACATTGTGGCTTGGCCATGATGTTGGACAATGACCTGTGGGCATAACTTCATAGTATATGAATCCCATAGGTAACCCTGATCTGTGACAATATAGCACTGAAGTTTAGATAGACAGAGACCAATGAACATTCATTTTTAATGCTAGAATTCTGAAACCACTCTATCAAATCTTCTTATGCAACAACCATTTTCCACGGAGATATGCAAAAGAATACCCAATTGTCTCTGCATTCATTTAGATATTATAAAGTCCACAGTTTCTATTGCATGATCTGACAGTGACTCCATATGAAGCAATAAATAATGTAATGCCAAAATACGACAGAAATGGAAAATAAATTTACTGTTAGAGAGCTACCACATATTTTTAAATATTTCTTTTTTACTTGAAAGGCAAGAAAACCTTTAATTTTCTATATACCATTTACAGAGGTTTAACTACATATCACATAAATGCTCTCAGTTTTTATCCAAATGTGCTCTTAAATTGCCCATGTAATTATCCCAATAGAAATCATTACAGTTATTTTATTGACTATATTTATTGACCAATATAATTTCATTAACACTTTTGTGGGAAGAGTTTGGTAGTATTTAAATTCAGCTATCACACTCTTTATTAGTACAATCAAAAGGATAACTTCTGTATTATTTTAGAGGGTGGGTCTCTTTACTGAGGTGTTTAAGTACTGAGTTAAAGCAACGACAGAAAGCTAACGAGCAAAAATATAGGCAATAATTTATGGTCAAACATAAAACAAAACTAAAATTGTCCCTGATCCCAATAGTGAAATCTCTTTAAAATGCAAAATAACTGTTGTTAAAGTGAAATAACAACAGTTCTTTCTAAAACAGCAACATGATAGCTGTATATGTCTTAACAAGCCCACCAAGAACAAGCAGTAGCACTACATTTGAGTAAATAGAAAAAATCAGTTACAAATACATATTAAAGAGAGGTCTATTCAAATATCTGCTTACAGAACCTTGTAAAGGCAAAGCAGTTATGACTTTTGATATACCACTATTGTGAGACATTATGTCTGCAATAAATGCAGCATCATTGTTTCCTTGTCTTTTGTGTGCGCTACGGTGTTACTGAGCCAGCAGGCACTATACTTACATACAGTTCAATTGACTTAAATTGAGTAAGACCAAAATAACTTTGCAACTGGCAATCCTGCCAATAAAAAAAAGTGAAGAATATGGATTGCAAATGAAAATTTATTTCTGGATATGAAGATCAAAAGTAAGACAGATGTTCTAAAGAGGGAAATATAAGATCAGACTATGGCTCTTAAGGAATTACTCATCCCAGATGATGGTGGGAAACTGTTCTCATCTGCCTCAGATTTTAAAGAAAAATTTTTATTATATTGAATGATTTATTTTCAGAAAAATATGAAAATTAGGGAGATCAAGAAATTAGCAAATACAAAAATTCTAAAAAATTCATACTCATTGCTCTTTGACAGAGTAAAATTAATTTTTATCTACAGGGAATATATCAATTTAAAGATAATCTGAGGGAAAAAAATTGATGGGGAGGTATAAGACCTCTGACTAGACTCTCCTTCATTCCAGGGGATCCAGAGAGTTTAAGGAAGCATGATGTGGAAAAATTGTATGGAGATTTCATTCTTTGGCTTCTTATTATGGGTTTTTCCCATCAGTGCAGGTGAAAAATCCAGTGCAGGCTGATTAACTAATAAAATCTTCTAAGTAATTTCACTTTAAACATTTTATGGCTGTCTACATTGCAGCACTAGAGCATAATTGAATCTTTGTTCCAGATAATTTTTGTAGTAAGGGGAGGCACTGGAAAATCATGGAGAAAATAGCCAGTCATTTATATGCAGAAAATCCCTGTATTAATTGTTTTTCCGTCAAAACTTCTGTGCAAATTTTCTGTGTACAAAAATTTATAATACTAAAACTCTTTACATTAATCATTGCAACCAAAACTGTGTTTCCATTTAAATCAATGTGTTGTTGTATTAAAATGAGCAAGGGGTGAAAACACTGTCAGTTTTTACTTTTGTTTCCTAAATGAAACAATATTCCTTGGAAAACAAACAAGTATCTTTGTTAAAAAAAAAAAAAGAAATCAATAATGAAAACATGAAAGTGTTGTGTTTTTCAAGTAAAATGGAAAGACAAAAGTTTAAGAATGTTTATAGATGTGCCTTGTTTAACACTTTTGCATGTTGGATGTGACTTTCACAGTCTGTTGGCTATTGCAGGAAAGCCATCACATCTGTGACTTGGCTGTTGATTAATGAGTCTTTCAATTCTCCGCTACCATCTGAAGAAGGGCTGTGGCATTTCTAAGCTTCACTGGTTTACTCGCCCTCAGCTGTAGTCCTACCAAAGCATCTTCCATAAAGAAAATCACACCTGGTTAAGGCTAATGAAAACCTCAATATGTCATTTTCTAGACAAGTCAAAAAGCATGTAAAACTAGACAAAAGATGTATTCAAGCAACATGAATGCAGTTTTGTCATAACCTGTCAGTCTAAAGACTAACATGAAAAAGCTTTCTTCAATGACATTTTACAGTGTCAACTATTAGAATGACAATTCTTAATTCCCTCTTTGGTATATGAGGCAGGATGCACAATGGTTTCCCACTCTTCACAAAGACAAAATTTTGTTGTTAGACCCTAGAAAGAAGTTAAGAGGGGAAGAAAAATCCCGGTCAAAAAGTTTTTCATGGTCGAATCCTAAGTCAGCATCAGAAACCCCCAAATCACAGTGTCTAGGCAGATTTTAAACTTACTTCTCACTTCACAAAACCCATTAGGAGTTCATGCAAAACTGACCAACTTGCTGTATCTGTATCACAACTGTAAAATTTTGAGGTCAGTTTGACATTAACAACTGGACTTGGGGAAGAAGCAAAAAGATCTTTGGGACTTGTTATCCTTTCTTAAGCAGGGTCAGCCTGGCAGGACAGAGTAAGTTCATCCAGGAAAGCTACCTGAGAAGCGAATAACTTTGGGAAAGCCATAGCTCTACAAGACAACAGTTACAGCTACAAAGGTCTAGGATCTGCACTGTAGCCACCACCAGTCCTCAATACTTGTTTTGCAACTGCAACAGGGAATGTTTCAAGGTCAAGAGAAAGCATACAGTCTTCCCCATCTCCTTCAGAGGAAAGCTAATAGGTCTACCATGTCCTAAAACAAATGCAAGCTAATTCAAATTAGATAAGCATTAAAGTCTTACTAAAGCTGTCACCTCCCCTTCATTGCCACAAAGGAACTGTGCATAGCAACAGCCACCACAGATCAGCTACTATATGGTAGCTTTGTAGCTTAAATTTAGTCAAAAGAGCTAGGTTCTACCCTTTGCTTTCTTTGCTGCAGACTGACTGATTTTGCAGTAAAGGAGAAACCTCAAAAGTGACTTCTATGACCAGAATTTCCATCTGTTTAATTCTGATATTAATACTTCCCCCTATACCTTACAGGGGACTTGCATGTCTCAGCTCATTACAGCTTGCAAAGAAATTGAGCTCCCTGTATGGAAATTGAATTACTCAACATTACTGTAACTTTGATGAAAAATCTCTTATCTAAAAGCAGCAAAAGGAAGAAACAATGCCTTGATGGAAAAGACAGACTTTTAGCTTGTCAGCTTGTGTCCTGCAGCCTCCTCCCTTGCAGGTGTAGCAAGGAAGTCTATAGATAAGACAAGTAGCTAAGCCACTGTGTACCATTAGGGTAGTCAGTACTTTGAATGAATTAATTCACATTTACACATTTATCAATTATACATTACACTTACAATCACTATATAACTATGTATCTATTAAGAATGAAAACTTGGATCAATAGGGGTCTGAAAGAAGAAAAAGAAAATAACAGATAAGAAAAACAAATGTGAGTATCTCCACTTAAGAATCCCTAGTGAGAACATGATTTGAGACAGAGTTGAAAGGAGGACAAATTATTTGCAGATGAAAGGAAATACCTGCTTTTAAGAAAAGCCAGCCAAATCACAGGATAGCAATTACCAAGTTAATTAGATAGTGATAAAAATGCTGAAGTGCCACGCTTCTGAGTAAGTTTGTAGCACACAAAAATACCTAGTTATGAAGAAAAGATACATACTTTANGTAGCCAGGAGTGGGCATGGCTGAGACCTGGAGGTTACTCTATACCACCTTATGTAATTTTTCTGGGGAGGGGGAAAGGGCCCTCTTCTGTGTCAGTCAGGGGGCTTCCACGCGAATTGTTTGCCTCTTTCTTGTACCCTCTGTCGTTAGTACTGTTGCTGTTACTACTAGTTTTCTTCTTTCAGTGCTGTTTCCAGTAAATGACTCGTCTCAACGCATTATCTTTATGTTTTGTGCCTCCAATTCTCTTCTCCATAGCACCACAGGGTGGGGAAGGGAGAAGGGAGAGCAAGCAAGCAGCAGTGGTTCGGAGAGTCTCAGTGGGAGCACTAAATCATGGATTACCATTCCTAAACCAAGACAAAAGCATATCAAAGGACATAAAAATGTGGACAAATGTGACCTAATTTAAATGGGAAACCAAGATACTCTGAGACATTATTAGAAGAAAGAGGTTTGGATCACAGGCCTCTGTCCTAGCAAACATGCCATGGTTACTACACTTTTGAATGCAAAAAGATGTACCAGCAATACTCCTTCTTTTCCATTAGTTTTATTTTCACTATTTCTAGGGGCTAGGTTTGAGCAACGAAAAAAGCACCAAATTAGCACGAAACCTTATTTAAGCAATTTTGCAGTTGTTAAGTAAAGGAGAGCTGGTAAGTAAATGCTTTCATATCGCAAAGGTTGGCAAAGGCCTCATCATAAAGGGCTTCCAAGTATTAAAAAGTAGCTCATATTAACTAAGGGTTAACTGGGATATGGCAATCCTTATGTTTTTAGCACTTCCCGCTGGAGATTGTCATCAGAGAACATTGTTTTATTCATATGATTCATCAACATATCTGCAGAAGAGAGACTGATAACAATCAGAAAAGTGTACTGCATATGGGGAGCCTCATCTTTAACCTCATTTACTTGTGAAATTCATGCTGTAACTGTATATGTGATAGGGGCTCGAGTGGCAGTCAAACAGCATGTAATACTGTTCCCTTTTGCTTACCGATGTATGTTCTGCCACCAATGCTTTAAAAGTGCCAGGCAGGGAACTAAGCCTACTCCTGACAGATTTTTTAAGGTCACAGTACGGTTTGATTAGCTATGTCAGAAGAGGATAAGCAGACGAAGGATAATCCTTATGGTGACAGATGCGACATATACCTTGTTATTGACCAAATCATTTATGGAACAGGATCCTTGCTTAACCAGAAAGGTCAAAGTGAGATTTTCCACAAAATCCCATTGGCTTTTTTCTGGTACATTCAGCACTAGGGTCTAAACTTGACTTTGTGATTAAACAAGAGATGTACAATAATGGATTAATACCTTCCACCTGCTTCTTTTGATATAGGAGCCATGAGATACTGCCTTTCATAGCCTCCCATGCATTTTAGAAAGCCTGTTCTCATATGCATTATACGGGCATCAATTATAGTAACACCAAGCAGGAGATGATTACTGCAATATTAATGGCACCCTAGCTCTTCACCAACCATCATTAACAGTTGACTTGTAGGTGTAGCAACAATATGAATTTCCAATATCCAGCAAACTTGGATACAAAAGGTCTGGGAGCATCTGCAGTTTACAAGACAGATTAACATATCTAAAAGTCCACTGCACGTAAGACTGCTGTCCTCTGACATGGAGATAAGGTCTCTGTCTTGGCATCATGTCAGTAACTGATCTTCCATCATTTGTTTCTTTCACTAAGAAAATTGTTAGAGAACTTCCTACTTTTTAATACCCTGGAGGATTTTTTCACTCATTTCTCAGATTTAGGCTTTTGTAAAGTTTTACAAAAAATCTTTCACAGACAACAAAACACATGCAGTTTGCTGGCATTGTTTTCTGTTTCAAAACCACATAATAAATTTTTCCATGTGTTGATAAACTAGATTTTAAAAGAGCATTTTCTGGATATCTAGATAATCAACAACACAATGAATATAAACATTTTCTATAAATAGTTCACCATATGGCTATCATTCTCAACAGATGGTGTCTGTGTATTCACTAGAATATACAAGAGCTATGCAAATTTTGCCCTGCAATCATTCAAAATTCTAAACAATATTTTTTTACTTCAGTTTTATTACGCTTAATCAAAGTCAAAACACATAATTTTATCACCTAGCTCTAATATGGGGAACAAATGCCACAACTATGCTAACAAATGAATTTGCAAAAGGCAGTACAATGGAAAGGATTTTAAAAAAGAGACACTAGGTACAAGATTTTCTCAATCTTAGGACAGCACCCTACTGCTAATGATATTTTTTACCTACCCAAAAAGCAATAGACTCACTTCCAAACAGCCCAGTAGTTCATCAGAAAGAATGCAGTCTGGACTATGTTATGAAAAATCTGTAGTCCAAGGGATCTGAGAGTTTCTATATATTTTGCAGCAAATGTTCTCATATGCATCATAAGGACATTAGTTATAGTAACACCAAGCAGGCGATGATTACTGCAGTATTAATGGCACCCTAGCTCTTCACCAACCATCATTAATAGCCGACTTGTAGGTGCAGCAACAAAGCCTACTAGAAAGCCTACATATTTTATCCAGTTTTAGTAGAAAGAAACATACTCAGTTTTTATAGTTTCCTTAAAGCCAATATATAAACATTTCCATGTTTTCTACTTGCTTTCAGAAGCTGCTGGGCAGTTCAGAATATCTATCAAAAGAACACATGACCAAAACTTGACTAGATACTTGGTCTATCCTCTTCCAACTTAAAACTATTTAAGCTTGTATCACTGTACAAACATCTTCTGGAAAGTTATTCTTGAGCTATGCTGGCTTGTCTGTTGGAAATCATATTCTAATTTTCAGTTGAGACATTTTTAATAGCATTTCTTATCCACTTGAACAAATACTAGTTTTAATTTCTATAGTTTTTCAAACTTGTTACTGTTTCTCACCTGACACCTTTATGGTAAAAAAACCCACATTCCCATTCCCCTCCCAGTTATTAAGTTGTTAGGCTTTCTGTTCTGAAGGTCCTGACTCTTGCTGGCTTTGCCAGTCATTAGTTCTCTGCCTGTTCCTATAGTTGCCAGGGTGTTCCTGTAGCAGGATCAACATCATCCCCACTACACCAGTACTTGTCCCCACACAGACACCAGTGCTCCACCAAAATTCCCTAAGTGCAGAGAAGAGAATCCCAGCCATTCCTTCTCAGAACTGCAAATTACTGCAATACTGGATAATGGCTTCACATGTTACAAAAATGTCTCATTTCTTTCTCATCTTTTTAGTGATAGGAATATCTTTACATTATTGTAATGTATTCAGTGCACCTGGAAGTCCTGTACAACTGCAGAAGGCAGGTCCCATCTCAATGCCCAGCAAAAATAATAGTATCTTCTAACCATGTAGAAGTTGCCAAGATACTTCTCTAAAAATAAATGATCATAAATTTAATTTATACAGAAAGGAGAATACATAAGCAAGAAAGATAATGCATGGCACTGTGCTCTGGAACTGTGCCTCAGTGTTTACAACATACCAGCTTTTTGCCTACTGCTAAGTACTTCTTGTACAGTTTCAACATGCTGATATGGCCAGACAAAAACAATTGTAACTTTACAAGCAGGACATTAATTAAAAGTTGAGATACAGCTAATTAAATAATAGTGTCTCTAATATTATGTATTAGAGGTAAGGAATCCCCATTTGTTACTGGAGTAGCTAAGGATGTACAAGTCAGTCCAAGACTTGAAAAAGCAACACATATCTGTGTAAGTATGAAAGACATTTTTTACAACTTGTGTAAATCAAGTTCATAAGTTAGCTGAATGCTAATGGTCTTATTATTAAAAGATACGCTTTCAAGTATAATTATAAAATATGTTTAAACTTTTATTCTTGCAGCTCGAACTATAAATATAATATATACACATACATATTATTTATATATATATATTTGAAAACAAAAGTCAGAAGTAAAAGTAGAAAGGAAAGGAATACATTATATATCTGTTTCTTTCCCATAAGGAAAACCTTTTTACAGGTTC
Organism: Oriolus oriolus; assembly: GCA_013400235.1. Taxonomy (NCBI): domain Eukaryota; kingdom Metazoa; phylum Chordata; class Aves; order Passeriformes; family Corvidae; genus Oriolus; species Oriolus oriolus. Next base: position 18,962 of record VXBT01003056.1, read on the forward strand.
TAAAGGTATGAACTGTGAACAGGGATGAACATTAAGTTTCCTATGTTGCTTTTTCCTGCTTAACTGTATGACCTTTCCCAACAGCATCCTATATTATATAACCTTGTAATAAAATTGTATCATTAATATTGTGAGAAGAATTGCTGGTTTGAAACATTTCAGATACACGTGGGAAAAGGGGCAAGACTCGTGAGGCAGTGCATTGCTCCATCCAGCCCACCCCCCAGAGCCCGTATCCCAGCCCCCAGAGACACGGTGGAGGCAATGTCCCACATCTGCCCCTGGAGCCCCTAAGGCAGCCCCAGAGTGGTCACCAGACCAGACACCCCACCTGGGGGAAGGGCCCAGGAAAGCCAAAGGGTACTCAAGCCAGAGCACGAGGCAAGCACATGTCTTGACCCTACCACCCATATTAGCTGAAACAGTGCTGAACCAGAGTGGTAACTATATTTGTTATTTGTCATATCTCACCTTTCTTTCTCTCTTTCCCTTTCTTCTAATTCCTTCTTCTTGAAGTCTGAGTAAATTAAAATCAGATGGGTTGAAGTTTGTTAAATTGAATGGGCTTAGAGCTTGCTAAATTAATGCTTTGTTCAATGCTTTATGTTGATTCAGTTTTGCTTTAAACTCTTTCTAAGGTTCCCTGATTTTTGCAAGGTTGCCAGTTAAGTTTTTGTTGTTTAGACTCTTGAGAAATATCTTGATGGTATTCCTCCCTTGCATATAACTCAGGGTACATAAATAAACCTGTGTAAGCTCCTTTGAGGGACTCAGTGAGAGAATTCTGGGGCCTTACAACCATCCACATCTTTAATTTGAAAAATTTCCTAGACACTTTTACTTTGACAATCACAGGAATGCATGGATTAGATTCCCATTATTGTGTGAAGCCAGCAGTGAGTAGTAGACAACAATTCATTCCCTTTTTAACCAGTCCTAAAAGTCTTTTACTTCCCCCTAACCACCAACCAATTAATTTACCTAACACTTGCTGGCTCTGGGACAGTGCTCTCAAAACACCCTCTCACCTAACTCAGTCATTAACTAGGTTAGGGGAGCATTTCCCTTGTAAATGAGTCCCCTAAGCATTTTCACTTTTTTTTTTTCCTCAAAAAAAAAGACCATGCTTTTTTTTTACTTCATATGCAACTGACAGTATTTTCTCTTGAAATATGAAAAAAAGGAAATAAATATCATTCCAACATCACTGTGAACTGGTAAAAATATTTTTGCCGGCACAGATATAACTATTCAGGGAAAGCTTTAGCATGTGCCAAAGAAAGGAGTTATTAAAATATGATGGCACTCCACTTTATAAACTGATGGTTCTGACATAGTTCAAGTACTGCCCGTGATTTTGTTTAACTCATCACAGGAGGGGAACAGTAGAAATAGAATAGGTCCACCATAAATAGGACGTCAAAATAATCACACGATCATTCAGCTTGAACGTTAAGTCCTGAGCACAAGTAAGACTGAAACTTATGCAGTTCTAGGAAGGATCATGAAGAATCACCTAAAGATAGGGCTCACCTGAGTCTTACTGCAAAGCTTGCTTGAGTAGCCACAAGAACAGCTAGAATTGTCCTAGTCAGCTGGAAAGTACGAGCAGACACACTTTAGCTATGCTAAAAATAAAGTTGCATGAAGACAAGCTGTGTTGAAGATGCTGGTTGCTATGGCAGATACTGGATCAGCTATTCTACTTTATGATCACAGTGGATCTAAATGATTTGTTGGTCTGTAGAGTAGCTGAAATAATAAATCCATGAGCTAATTACTAATGGCTTGCATAATGTCATTTTTAGATGAGAATTTCCTTACCATGTAGAAGGGCAATGAATGAAGACATTTTCAAATTAGGAAAGATGACAACAATTAGGGAATTTATTAAATAAAAAATAATAGATGATATAACAAGGGTGTGAAATACAGCGAAGGACAGGGGAGGCATACACATGACTTCTTTCTAACCTCTATAAAGAGATTAAAAGAAAAATAAAATGTGTTTCAAGAGAACAGTGAATATGAAATGTCCACACAACATGTTTCCTCTGCAAATCACAGCAGTCCTCTGTTTTCTTTGGCTCATATTGATGACAATAACATGAAGCGAAGTTCAAGAACCACTTTGAGCCTAAGAGTTTCAATGGAAGTCTCTTTTAAAAAAGGACAAACTACTTCATTTTTAATGAAGGACATGAGATAGCAATCAACAGGAGAACCATCAAAGACAAAAAACTTAGTACTCTATTGTCTCTGACATTTAACACCAAAAGTCTGTGAAGTTTCACATTCTGCCTGAGGACATCGAGAAGAGAACTGAATAACAAACTTTTGCTGGCATGACTTTTTGTGCAATTAAACTTTTGGAAAAGAACAATTTGGGTAGGGAAAGAAGTAATCTTATCAGAATTAAGACAGAAGACTAGAAATAGACTGTACGAATATTTTATATATGAAATGAAGGAAGAATTAACTGTTTATGACTAACTGCTAGTGATAAACTGAGAAAATGGGATAAAAAACCCAAAACATTTTTGACATGCAAATTCACACACTTTTGAAATTGTCACTCTAATTTCTTGACAGAGAAACAGTCCAGTTCAAAAGATGACTGATAGGATCATATTAAGTATCATCAGGAGGATTCAGAATTAAGAAGAGAATGTCTTAGTTTAGTTTCCAACATGGAATTTTTCCAGTTTTCAAAAGTGGCAAATATTTAAAAAAAAAAAATTTCCACCTAAATTTTTCTGATTTTAAGAAACTGCTGTTTCTGAATTTAACAAGTACCAATTCTGCTGTAAATACATCTGCTTAAAAATTAAGCAGTTACATTTTACGAGTAAAAGGGCAATAAAACATTAAAATAAGTTTCATTAATTAAAAACTACTAAGGAAACACTTATTATTTCTTGCTACACTCATCATGCCCCCAGCTGAATTCAAGATACTTTGCAACTTGAGTAAACATTGCTTAATTCTGTGCTGGAATTTCCCTGAGCAGAATAGGTTTGCAAAAGTTACTAATTTTTTTCCAAAGCATTATTTAAGTGCAATATCAACATATATTCATATACTTCTGTCTCAGACAGAAAGAACAAATTATACTCTTCAAAACAGTAACATTTGAGTATGGATCAAATACAAGAGAAAAAAAGTTGTTCCATTTTAAAACTGCATATTTAAAAAGAAATGCAAAGTGCATTTTATAAATTGCACCAGTAAAATCTTTGTGTATTCACTATTACAAAGTCAAAAATACATAAGGAAAACGTGATTATTTACCAAAATCCCATTACCTGTGTATCAGCAGCACCCTGAAGGCCATCTGATTCAGTCCCAAATAACCAGGCAGCAAGCTTGACCAGTCCCAGTTCCATTCAGTAATGGCTGACTGTTGATACATGGCAAGAAGCTAGTTAGTTATTAATCAGCATTTAGATGATCAGTACATTAAAGCTCCAGCTGTGATATACTAACCAAGGAGGGGAGTCTAGAATGAGGACTTAGAAAGATGATATCAATCATGTCCACAGAAGAAGAATTTTATTCCAAGAAGACAGCGATTAATTAATTAGGGACATAGCCACTATTTATAAAAAGATAAATCAGTTTTTTGAACCATTATTTTTCCAACTGTTGATGGCATTCTGGTCAACTACTCTGTCTGAGAGCTTGACTCTTTGTCCAAAAAGCAAAATAGCTGGTAACTTTTCATGTAACAGCAATTTGCATTTTCTGCTGTCAGCAAAAAGTTTGTCATGAAGAATTTGGTATAGCTGGAATTAGGTGTAATCTGTATCATAATTACAGTGAAGGTTTAGTTGTCTATTGTTTCGTAAGGCACTCAGGTGGTTATTATAAACAACATTAAATCTAGAAATATGAACAAATATAGCTCCATATCGCTTATTTAATAAATAAAAGCAATCTACAATAACAGTGGGCAGACAAAAGACCACACAACACATTCATATGTTTACAAAATAGTAAATCCTGTTGCATAATATTCCTTTTCACTGTCAGCAATGGTCAAGTAGTGAATATAATTCCACCTTCTTGGTAGGAAATAAATACGGAGTTACTGTTGTAACACTACAATAGCACTGCGTAGGTAAAAAAAAAAGTTTAAGCAAGTCAAAGCAATGGAAATAAACCTGAATAACAGTAAAGTTCAACTTGGAGTGCATCTTTTTCTCCTTACAGACAGCACTTGGTTCGTCTGGGAGAGCAGAATCAGTGCAATCCCTCCTATTCCTTCCATCTGTATTTTATGACTTTCCTTCTCCTTACTTAATTTACTCCGTAACCCTCATCTTTGGCATGCATGTTTAAGTAAAAGTAGAAAAACAAAGGTGAAATACAGAGTACAAAAGGGAAATAAGGGTGATAAGAAAAAATAAAATACAGTGAAAGTGGAAAGTGAATGAATAAAAAAGGCTGAACATCTGATAAACAAGAAATAAGGGGAAAAGATTCAGCTAAGTGAACCATGCAAGAAGAACATGGTAGAAAACAGGATACCATTCTACACTCCACACTGAATTAAAAATAGATGAATGCATGTGGAGGAAGTACTTGTAAAACCAAGAGGCATAAACAGGGGAAGCTAAACAGTCAGTAGCAACAGTCATGAAAACAAAGAGGGAATTTTTTAAGTATACCAGGTAAAAATTCTGACTCACAAAAATCCACAGACTGATCAGTTCTGTGAAAAAGTAAAGGATTAGTTTGAAAAAAAGCCACTTCAGGAAAGGGAAATAATTTTTTTCTAGCATTGATACTGTTACATATCCTAGACTTAAGCTTATTAGACAACAGAGGAGCAGTAGCACTAGCACAGATTGAGGTATCAGGACAAATACATAAAATCAAGAGCAACAAGTTACTAGGGCCAGATGGTGATTATTTAAGACTTTTACAAGAATGTAAGAATGAAGTGGCTAAATAACAGAAAGTACACACTTCCTAGAATCAGCTTCTGAACTGGACAGTTGGAAAAGAAATCTACTTAGCACCAACAAAAATGCTAGTTGATCTTAAAACAGCAGTTCAGTGGTCCTTATCTCAGGAGCAGTAAAATTCATAGAAACTCTGATTAAGTACCTTGCTAAATTTGACATGAATGGGAAAAAAATAGCAAAACTTTAGAATAAAACTGTTAAGGAAACTCTCCTGTATGGCCATTCAGGAACACTCTGGCTGTCACACTCTCACCACCAAGGGAGTTTAACAGGTGGGACTGAGGCCCCTTCACATCAGGCAAATTAAGTTGATGGGTTCCTCGCTTGACTCCCTGCACACCCCACTCCCACGCAGTCAGACAAAGTTTCCCATAGGAGAGTCTCAGATGTCTGGTTGCTTAAAGTAATTTTATAACGATGCAATGACAGAGTAACAGCTCGAGCTCCTACCCAGGCTGTTACACCCTCTCACAGTCTAAGTGCTCCATAGCCTGGTGTCTTCCCGCTGAGTCATCGGCTCCTCCTCTGTCTCTGAATGTGCAGTCACCTGGCTGGTGCCACAGGTACTTCATTGTGGAAAGACATGAGGCCAGTTCATGGCCTCTTACCTAGGGCTCCTGCCATTTCCCCCCTCCAGAGCTCAATCTACAGCTGGCACAGTAACTCTACACTGAGGTATCTCCACTAAATGTATTCCTCAACAGAAAGAGTACATGACGTACAGTGATTCTTACATATACCAACACAGAATACAAAGAACATTTACTACAAATAATCTTTTGGAAAGTCCCTCTCCACCTTTCTTGTAAGCCTCCTTCAAGTACTGCAAGGCTGCAATTAGGTCACCCCAAAGCCATCCCTTTTCCAGGCTGAACAATTGCAATTCTCTTAGCCTTTCTTCATGGGAGAAGTGCTCCATCCCTCTAGTGATTTTGGTGTCCCTCCTTCTGGACTTGTTCCAGTAGGTCCATGTCCTTCCTGTGCTGGCAACCCCGGAGCTGGATGCAGCACTGCAACTGGGGTCTCACCAAAATGGAGCAGCTGGGCAGAATCAACTCCCTTGACTTGCTGGTCACGCTTCTTTTGATGCAGCCCACAATACAGCTGGCTTTTTGGGCTGAATATGAGGAAGAACAACTTTACTGCCTGGGTGACCGAGCACCAGAACATACTGCCCAGAGAGGCTGTGGAGTCTCCCTCACTGGAGATATTCATGAACCGTCTGGATGCAATTCTCTGCCCATGTGGTCTGGGATGACCCTGATTGAACAGGGAGGTTGCACAAGATGACCCACTGTGGTCCCTTCCAATCTCACCTATTCTTGTGGATTCTTGACTGCAAGGTCCCTTCCAGCTCAAGCCATTCTATGATTTTATTGATTCAAGGATTTTATAAAGCACGTTTCTCTGGAGTGAGAAGCCTTGAGAAGCCTTGTGGAATTGGTATTTGTCTTCTTTTTCAGTATATTAACACTTTTATTGAAACATGACAACGATTAAGCATTCATTAAACATGTAAGAAAAACAAGTCTATTTTACAGCAATATAACTAATTAAATAGACCAAAATAGTCAAAACTGGGCTAGGAGATTACATGGTGAATAAGCAGAGCTGCACTGAATAAATACACATTTCTAGACAAGTCTGTAAAGTGAATTTCATGTCACTGTAACACCATTTCTTTTCAAATATTTGAATTGAAGGCTGGAATCAAAACCACTGATGATGTATTAAGAGCATATGAGAAAAGATGACATAAGATTTTTTAAGTATCAAAGTGATATCAGAAACTATTTAGCATTTTGTGTAATGAGCTGGTCATAGGGTGCTCCAGCAGAGATTTAGGCAATCAGATCTCTTTTCTTTAATTGTTCCATTATCAGGAAACTGAATTCTATAAGTAAATTATTATCCTTTACATATTACAAGCATAACATAAAGAAAAACAGAGAAGTGGATGTTTGGGGGATTTTTGTATGTGTGTGTGTGTTCTACCCCTGTTTAGTCTCACTTTTCTGTAAAATCTTTGTGTTTCCAAAGCATTCTTTACTTAACTGTTCAACATTTCTGTGAAAGACCCATCAGGAAGATTCTAAATGTGAATTCAAGAGTTCTGACATGATTTGTCAAAGGACTAAGACTAATCCTATGTACTATTGCACAGATGTAATAAACGCCATTGCTACTATGGGCTTCCCTTCAGTATACTGAACACAGAAAGTATAAGTAAATGCAAACTGCTCTTACATGCAATAACTCCAAAAAAAGAAAAGGATGGTAATGTTTTTTTGAACATAGTGATATTGTAGAGGGTACCCTCATCAGATTCCCAAGAAATAATATTCCTTCCTGCGTCATCAAATATGTGAACACAGGTAGTTAATTCCATTTTCATACATTCAGTCTTTGTCATTATCATGATGGCAATAAAAGCAAGAAGTAAAAATGACACTCTAACAAAGATTTCAGATTTTCACAAACCTGATTGAATACTTTTGCACAAGATTGTCTGTACACCTGGAAAGGGTTGAAGTCAGGCTGCTCCTCTCTGTCTTTCAGTGTCAAAGGCAGGCATTGACTCGAGGTAACACCATCTTCAGAAAAATTCTCACAAGACAGCTGCTCTTTCAAATATTCCTTTTGGAAGAAAAAGCAACCACAGATGAGTACAGGCCACCTTGCTTTCTAAGTGAAATTTGCCTACATTTCAAGCATAAGTTCACAGAATGCTTGATAGAAGTTCCTTTTAGCACAGTGGGAAACAAACAATCTCTTAAAAAATAGGTAACTTTTAAAGAATATAACCATTTTACAACAAACGAGAAATAACCTCCAAAAACACGCACCCAACTGAAGCAAAACAGAACAATCTAACCTATAGTTTTGAAGTTTTTGTCAAATTATGTGTATATGCTCTCATTTATTATATATATATATATATATATGTGCATCAGGTATATGTATGAGTGAACAACAAATGCTTTTTATGTTTTTCAAATTAAACTTTTTGGAAAACATTCAACAATTACTATATGACTATAAATCAATTCTTTGATGAACACGTTCTAACCAGTTATTTAAACACATGAAATAAATATTCTCCCACTCCTCAAAACTATTTTTAGCTGCTTAAGCATTCAAGGACTAGAAGCAGTTTATGATTTGCACTGCAGTTTTACAAACTATACTATAACAGATGCACGATTATTTTGGACACAATCTTTTCTGTTTTCACTTCTTCAACTACTATGTAAATAAAACATCATTGCAGGCCAATAAAGTGTTTTGATTAAGTAGAACCATTTTATGAAGAACTGGATAATGAAACATTCACACATCTATTTGCTGGAAGGACTACTCTGATTAAACAGTTTATTGTTATTAAAATGAAGTCCATAACATTGAGCAAGTATTCAAGGTGAGTCATTAAGACAGGTGGATGCATGTGCTCTTATTTGCAGTACTACTGAGACGAAATAACATGCAAACTATCTGCCAAGGCATCCTGTGCCTCTCAGTACATCTTTCTGAAAGAAGAATTTCATCATCTGTTTAAACGTACCCAACTACGGCCTGACCTGAAAGGCACAAGTTCACTTTCAGTCCACACTGACTGTGGCTGTTTCTCCGTTGTGTTGGCATTAGCATACGTTGTGAAACCAGCCAGAAAAAAAAGGTTTCATCCAGATAAACAAGCCACATGATTTCTAGTACTAGTACAAAGCGGGGGCCTTGGAGTGGAAAAGCACAAGGACAAGAGAAAGAGAAGGACTGTCTCTCTGCTGGTTGCAGCCAAATGTCATGTCTGACCAAGGGAATCACAAAATTGTCTTAGTGTATGGAAAAAAATCCCCAACCAACCAAAAAAAAGAAAAATAAATTGAGCTTTTTTTGCTTAAAATGCCACAAACCAATTGTGAAAACATACCCTCTCTCAGATATTTTTTCTCAGCTTTTAAGAGTATCTGGATTTTTATTTTCCTATTCATTCATTCATTCATTCATACATTACTTTATGCCACAGAAAATATTCTAGAGCCACAGTGAAGGAGATTATTTAAAAGCTATTTCTATACATCTACCAAATTTTCATAAATGTACTGTCTTCCATGTACACATTTTTACAAAATCTGTAGACAGCACTAAAGCAACCCAGCCCTTTGAATGTAACAGAGCCAGCAGAAGCAGATTGTGTTGCTTTTTCAGTAGCAATACCGGAAATAGCTGTCCATTTGTTGCCAGATGAAGAACTATTTGCTCAGCTGGTGAGAAAATATAATACTTATTTTGCAAAACCAGTAGTCTACAGAACAGCACAATACTTATTCTAGGATCATCCTAAACACTAACAAAATAATGAACCAGCCTAGGTACACCATCTCAGCTCCGTATCCGGAAAGTAACACCGGTTCACTGAATGGGTAACTTTGGGGTCTGGGACCACCTGAGACCACCAGAGGGACCCCCGGGACAGAAGAACGCATGTGCAAAGCGGGGTGGGGAGATCATGTTACTGGTCTCCAGGAAACGATTATCATATGTATGTTTGTTCTGGGAAAATCAACGAATATGTAAGTAAAATATAGTACAGAAGCAGGATCTTTTCTGTACTTGACATGCACAATTTTGGTGGAAATATCCCCTCCTGCATCTGGCGCTGTAATAAAGAATGCCTGCTTCTTAATGCTACAGTGGTGTTAGGGAGGAGCTTTTCACCAATTTAGGTAACACCTGCTTGCTGCGGTTCGAAAAATTTTAGTGGTATACCTCTGACCTCAGTAAAGGTGTTCTTCTGTCTTTAATAAAATACTGTGGATTTGGTTTTGAGGAAGAGATTTATTCAACAGTGGTAAACATATTACGTTAGGATCACCTTTAGTACAGTAAATATTGTAGGCTCTGAAAGGGTCACGTTTCGAAAATGTGAAAATATGAAATCACATCTGTAAACATGTGAACAATATCCTCACTAATCTGACTGGGCATCAAACCAAGTATACAGAATATAATTGAGCATGATAGCTCAGAAGAGTTATCTCTTTGGTTGTCATTACTAAAAAATTCTTTTAAAAATTATTATTATTTTTGGCAAATGTATGAAGGACTGTTTTGAGTACTACAGTATCTACTATAAATTTTTATAAAATCATATCTCTATTTTCAAAACAGTTTCCAAGAATCCATATCCCTTTTCACCTGCTTTTCTAAGGAATATTACTGAGAACAACAATTTTCTGTCTCCTCATTTTGTTCTCTATTTACACATGATTACTAAGCAGTGTAGCATAAAGATCTCTAAACTAATTTTAAGAACACAATTCCTTGACATTCCAAGGAGCCTGTAAACAAAAGGATGGACCTTTGAATAGACAATCACATCTATTTCTTCATAGTCAGGCACATTAAATGTAACTTAGGTTTTGAAAAATAATATTGAAAAGTGCATTATCATAATACCATGCTAAGCATTAAAATGTTTTGTAATAGTTTCAAAGGCAATTGAAAGTAATACAGTTAAATCCTTCTGAGTAATGCTGGCCAGGATCTCTTTTCTTCTTCTTTTTTAAAACAATACAGTTTTTTCCACTGAGAAATGTTCTATTTTAAAAAAAGGTCTTACTAGCTGCAGAAATCCAAGGAGAGACACCTGGGATGTGGAAAGTCAGGCTGAAGTCCCTCTTCCAGCTAATTCTCTCAGCCTCGTACCTCCTATTGGAGCTGTTCCACTTTGTATAAATAACCAAATACTCACAGGAGTCAGATCTTGGATCAGGGTCTCCAAAACCCAGCATGTGCATTCTATTCCTTCAACTAGAGTATGATTCTATTTTTGACCCTGAAAGTTACAGAATGCATTTTTACTGCAATTTCTACAAGGCAAACAACCCCAGCAGGGGAAAAAGAAGGAGTTCCATGCTGATAGCTAATGGTATGGAGGTTTGGGGAGTTAGGTCAGATGTGGGAGATGCAGATTCAATTCCCTGGTCTAAACCATGAAGTAAAAATATTCGAGCCTGCATGTGCTGTCCCCTAGGTAACTATGCTAACTACTGGACTATATGCTATTTTCGGTGGTCTTTTCCTCACTCCTTTATACCTAAGAGTAATCCTGAATGTGCTCCAGGTGAAAAGGCTTTGTTTATTACAGTAATAATTTTCACTTCACTTCACAAACCAGTTAATTGTTTGAGATGAAACTCGGAAAAGATTCTCTACTGTACTAATGTTAGGTTGCCACCTCTACATATATGCTTACATTGCTTCTAATGCTTCCAAAGACAGATTCATAAAGGTTGCTTTAGTTAGCTTTTCAGCCTGTACTTAGGAACTAAACAGTTGGATCTGATTTTCAGAAGCACAGTGTCAGTCCCAAGGTACTCTCTCTGGCCTTCCTACAGACAAAGCTGCCTAGCTGGGGTTTTTTGCTACCAATTTTTTAAAAAGAAAAATCCTGGCATCTGCCTATATTTGCATCATTTTGTATTTTATTGTAAACACTTCTGTGTACTTGCCATGATCTTAACAGCACCTGCTTATGCATTCATGGAATTTAGTAATTAAAGCTAATAAACAGAACTTTCTTAACAAAGTTGTGTAGGTTTGTGTTATTGTACAATTTAAACAAACCTATGTTTAAGTGAATAAAATCAGAATGCTTTTGGTAACTTGGGGCAATTTAGAATAGCCTTAGAAATAGTGCAATAATTCTTTAACATTGCCAGAATTCCATGTGCAGCAAATAAATCTGAATTTGTTTCTTGTAATTTTAAAAGCACTTTAGCTGAATAGACTTGTCTAAATTGGGTAAGATTTCATACAGATGTGTTTACTCCTCCAGTACAGCCAAAGGGGTTTTATGTTTGTTTGTTTAAATCAGGAGAGTTAATTAACCACGTGTAATTTTACTTTTTGCAACACTCAATTCTTCAACAGCCTTCATTGATTTTTAGATTTTTTTTTTTTTTTTACTGTGCTCAGACTCCAAAATATATCTATGGTCTACAACATGAAACTGAAGGAAGTTTATGAGCCATACCACTGTCTAAGTACCTAAATAAAATCTACAGTGTTTCCTATAAAGTAATCTTTTCTGTAGAAATGCACAAAAGCCTAAACTGAATGGATTCTATTAAAATACAATATAGAATTGTGTATTGACTTTAAGAACTATTATCACCTCCTTGACTAACCCTCAGCTGCCAGCAGACGCTGCCCCAGGCCAGTACACACCTAATTGCTCTGCGAAAAGGCCGTTTCCCTACCTCATTGAGCCGGATGATGTGATAAATTTGCCTCAGGTACTCGCTACCACCTGGTTTGTGGCAGATATCCAGGACCATCATGTTTATATTATGCTCAGTGAATCCAGGTGCAATGCCTCCTTCCTCCAACGTTGCACCTTTAACTGTGACTGAAGCGCTAGAATATAGAAAAGATACAGTCTTAAGTTAAATTTCTAAAAAGCAAAATATTAATACAACCTCAGCTAGAACTATATGTTCAGAAAAACGTGGAAATACTTGACTTGCATAAATGTTGTTATACATATATGTCTCACATAATACATGCTAAATAACATTATTATACTAATTTTAATCACCTTAATCAGAAAGACGAACACACAAAACACTCTTTACTCTAAGGATATAGAAATAGCAAATATTTTCGTTTCCCCTAGAGAAGTATCTTTGCCACTAGAAATGGCATTTACATTCGATCTCTTGCGCATTTTTCTTTGCCTGTCACAGCAGTTATTAAAGCCTAATTAACATGTCAGAAAGGTAGCCATTACTCTAAGTATAGGTTAGAAGTTTTAAATTGAAGTATTTTTCTTTCCACTGCTATGTTGTTAACCATTTAAAAGGTACCTATTTGCCACTTGTTGCATTTTTTGCCCTATACTGTACCTTGTTCTTTTGTATTTGTGTGAAACTTCTACCAACGAAAATCTGAAGGTGATATTCCCAAATGACTCCACGACTGTGCATTCAAATCTCTGATCATTGTCAGACTGCTCTCTGCACAAGTTACTATCTTAGTATTGTTACTGATAAAGTCTAAGAATGAAAACGTACTAAAATTTTTCTCAAAGCAACACAGCTATTTGACATGTATGTGTCAAGAACTCAAAAGATTAACAAGAATATATCGTCCTTCCTACAGACACTATTGGATTAATTTAAAATAAACCAAACAGGCATTCTCAATTAAAAGCAAAATCAATATTGTATTACTTTAGAAGCAAAACAAAAAACAAAACACCAAAAAACCCCCAAAAACCTGAAAGCAAAACCACTCTAGTTGCAGTTTACTGTTGAAAGTGTGCCATGGTTACAAAGTCAGTCCTTCTGAAAGTTGCTGTTTGACCTGCAGGCTGTCTGAAATGCTGCACAGCTGCTGGACATTAAAGCTGATATTGCTTCCACATGCAGTTTCAGAATGTCCTACAGAGCAAATAGTTTCAAAATATAAACTATAATTTTGTTCTTTGCTGAGTGGAAGTGATACTCTGTTATTATGGCGTACTTTACAGAAAAGCTTCAAAGAAATTGATCTTTAAATTAAAGCACACTTAAGGCTGATATTTGATGCCACATACAGATACAACCTGAATTTCTTGTCAAAATTCTTAGCGACTAACATTGAAAAAGCTAAGGACCTCTGACAAAGTAATGTATCAGTGCCAGCACCCAAATTGTATCCTTTACTGCCCGTTACTGTGCAGGTGAAGCAGATGATTGGATTCAGGCAGCACTATGATTAATGACTTCCTTTCTGGATTTGGGACTGCCTATCAATCATGTCATTAGGAAGAATGTGCCCTGAGAGAGGCAGACCTCAGCCAAGGAATAACTGCATTCATCTTAATCTGTATATGCACCCAGCCAGCAAGGTCAGGGTCACCATGATGAAAAACAATAATCTTCAATTCGACAAATTACTTTGCAAAGACAGACATTTCTTTTCTTCTCAGGACGTGTGTTTTTCAGAATCTAATGTGACTGTTTACAGCTCTGATGCTACCATAAAGTGAAGGTTATTTTAATGAATAGTAATACTTTCAGGCAGTACACAAGGCAGGCAAAGAGTGTAACTGCCACTTTCTGAACATTTCAATGAAGACTATAATTTTTGAAATATTCTCTAAAATTAAGTTAATATATATAATATTTAGACTTTTTATGTAAGTAGCAGTCCTGATAATAATAACAGAACACAAAATCAAGCAATAATTTCACTTATAAAAACCCACTGCACTACAAAGATGTTTCTATGGCTCTGTAGGTGAGTCCCAAATAAATTTTTGAAATTTATAGGGGTTTTCTGCATTCACATGCTGTATCTATTAGAAGTCTATAAACAACTATAAATATGAATACATGTATGCAGGTGCATACAGCTACATCAGAAAACCATTTAATTATTGAACAGTTACATAACACCAACTTATATTTTCCAATGTACTAATTTCTGCTTCAAACGAATCACATGAAAATCATAAATCTCATCTTGAAAGATTGCTTTTAGTTTAGTAATTATGTGGCCACTACTTGCTTTAAATGAATATCTGAATTTCAGCTTTAATATATTTGTTTTGTCATTTGCATTTATAATAATGTTTATCTCTACATTTTATATCTCTGCTATTTATAAACTGGATCTTTTTTTCCCCCAGATATTGACTTATAATATTTTAATGAAAAATGGAAAAATAACATTCATATTAGATTTCTATTGCAGAAATGCAACTGAAGTCAGGAGAGTCAATTTCATAACTGCACCAAATAACTGCTCACTTGGAGAGCAGGTAACGTATTCTTCATTATCCTAAGCTTAAAATTACCAGGCCTAGTCACAAGCTAATTTTCTCTTTGACTGACACTGTACACACACAGAAAACATTTTCCTAATACCTAATGTATAAAACAGCATTTCTGTGGTAATTTATAAAAGAAAATACAGTAGTATATTAACTTACAATTCTCAGCTTCAGAAGATGTGCAAATTAACTGATGTTTTAGTTTTTAGAGGTTATCCACAATACTGTCTTCCTGTACCTGCATTTTTTAAGAAGTACCTATTGTCTCAGTGACATTAGAAATTGTACTATGGGACCATTGGGCTAAGTATCAATTTACAAATTACCATAATGTTTTTTTATTCTACAACTCCTTCAGTCACTGGCATCTGGCTTCAATCTTTCAATCATTGGATTAGATCTTGTAAATTAGAATTAAATGGAAATGTAAAGATAACAAAATTCAATGTCAGTGAGAGATTGTGTGACACTGTTACTGCTTACTGCTACCCACATTAACTGATTGCTCGTAGAAACAGGACACTGCCCCTAAAGCACTGCATGAAAGCCTGTTCACTGGCATCACTGATTCCAACCTAAAATCACTGTATCCTTTGTTTATATGGACAAATCCTGACATGACAGAAATTACTGCAACCCTCAAGAATACTCACTGAAAAAAACACCAATCTTACTTTCAGTAGTTACAATTTAATTAATTAAGTCATGTAATTCCAATAAATCTAATATTGCAAAGTTGATGAATGGTATTTTTAAAGAATGCTACATGACCGCAGCATTAAAACAGACTGGACTACAAACACATTGACATGTACACAACTCCTTGAAAAATCACTGTAAAGATCTTAAAGTCAAATCTGAAGGAAAAATTGGTATTTTCTCAGAAGGCACAGCAGGATATTCTTCTTGTACTGTTTTGATATACCCTATTTGCCTCAGGATTTGATATCTTATAGAATGAAGTATGCTTACTTTTTATTCACAGATGAACATCAAAAGCTTCTCACAGTTCCACTTAATTTACTCACCACAGTACAATTAAATTATAAATATATTTACTACCTGTTAACATTTTGAAAGATATAGCAATGGACTTGTCCACATTTTTGGCTCATCAAGAAAATAAGAAATCTGTAGTACTATGAACACACTGTTCTGATGAAACAACCATGTTTTACTGTTTCAGCAATGAACTTAAATTACAAACCCATGGTATAAAGCTATCAATATTAAGGACTAACCCACTTCATATAAGATCACTGCTCATGTCTTTTCCTTAAAATTGAGCAGTAGCCATAAACATGCCAATAATCTAGTAAAGTAAAGAGCAAATAATAGCATTTGAAAAATACTATGTTCTTACCAGTCTATGCTCAATTTTCTTGCCTTCAGCAACTGGCTTTCAATCCAGTTTGGTCTTTGCTGTTCAATGCTTTGTATAATCTTCTGGGTCACTTGCTTAGGACCACTTTTCTGTTTTCCCATAATGCTTTCTAAGCACACACGAACTAAACTGAGTTTTTCTTTGCTCCATCTGTCAAGTGTTGCACCTGTTAAAAATTCTGCAGTATTTCCATCCTCAAATATCCGACATATAATTACAATCAAGTTCCAGACAAGCAGACCAGCTTTCTTCAATTCAGCAAAGTTTCTTGACATTTTTCTCTCAGCCAGAAAAAAGAAGTATTTAATTGGGGGAGGCAAACATGCAATCACTGTAGGTAACTTGCTGATTACAATAGATACTGCTTGAGCTGCAAGCCTTGTAAAGCCTTAAAAATAGAAAGAAAAGATTATATGATTAACATTAACATTATAGTTCTAACATAGTATGCTTCTGAATGTTGTATGATAATTTCTAACTTTCTTTTGTACTGAAAATGGGTAAAAAGTTTAGGCACTCAACACTGTAGTTTCACTTCTATTATGGTTTCTGCACATAAATCCCACAAAATCTACACAATCACATGAATTAAAAGCAGAAAACTTTTAGAAAACTTTAGACTGCGATTCTCTTAACAATTAGTCCTGCAGTGCACAGTCATTACAGGATTAATGAGAAAGACAATACTCAGGTACCCTGAATGGTAAAAAGTTGTCTTCAAAATTATAATATTTTTTCAGCTTTACAGCTGAAGCATTGCACTAAGTGTATCAGAATATTACATACATTTATAATCTCTAGTTTTTTATCAATCCCTTTCTATGTTCAAAACAACAAAACTTCAGTGTATCATCTTTCATATAAGCATCTACACTAGATAGCACTACATTTTAAAGATTCCAGATAATAAAAGTAGCCATAAAAGTAACTACATAGAAATTGTGCTGCTCAAAACCCAAGACATATCTAAAATGAAAAGGTATAGCAAGAGGTGATCCACAACATTGAGTTAAGTGAAGATTTTAAAAAGCACCAAAACAAACCCCAAACAATTCAAGAAAACCCTGCATCTGCATTCCAAAAATTTTTATTTTATTAAAAAAAGGAAGCCATATCTGTTCTAGATATCACAGGTACAAATTTAAATTGTCTTGAAGCCCGGAGTCTTACCTGGCAGCCTGCATATCAGTTCACGCATAGCAATTAGCACAAAACAGCCATACAAGTTGTAGATTAAAATGAGAGTGCAGTGAAGATATATGAAAAAAAAGAATGGATTGATGCCCTGGCTGGGCCACAATCTACATACTCAACAGTCCATGCCAGAATATACCTCAGTACTGAAAATAATCAGGTGGCAACAATTTATCATTAAATGTTTCCAAAAGTTAGCCTTCTGAACCATGACCTGAAATGACGGATGGTTTAGGCACCATGGGCTATGAAAATACACACCAGAAATCATCTCACCATTACATCTCATCACCTTCAAAATACCTCCTATTCTGTATATGATTTCTTTCTTTACTAACTGTTTCAACAACCAAGCAGTAGCATATTCCACAACAGTTTCAGTACTTCTTTTATTCAAGCATAAATTGCTGTCTTGTAAAGTTGGGATGAATGACAGTCCTGAATAAAAAGATGATAATGAACTGTTTACAGCCATTGAGGCTGAAGTATAGGCATTATTCTTCACTTTGTTTTGAATCTCACCTGACTACTGCCACATGTTGAAAACATCTTCAGTAGTATTATTATCAGTACAACAATACTGATTATTTTCAAAACCTTGTTTGTATATGTATGGGTGTAAACCTCAAGAAAGAATAACTGAATTTTAATGCAAAATACTTAAAAAACCCCAACCAACCACCACAGGATGTTTGGAAATAGTTTGTTCATTGTCATACTACAACACTCACAAAATCTAACTGCCGAGTTTTGGAGTAAAGGAGTTAAAAGTTCTTACGAGAAACTTATGGGATGTATTGTATATATATAAATATTATGTATAAATTTCACCTACATTTCCCAGATTCTTTTCTCTTCATTTCCCGTGGAGTGTAATTCCATTCCTTTGGAACAGTTTTCAGTAAGCTTTCAGGAACTATTTGCTTGTGCTGGTATGTTCCATAGTTTTCTGTCGCCTCCCATGAATGCATCAAAGAAATTATCTGTTTCACAATACCCTTGACTGAATTAATCAAAGTCAACTTCAAGCATCTGATAACTTCTGGCTCCGACTCACCAAAACTGGAAACTTCAGAAGAAAGAATGATTAAATATTCAGTAAGTGTATTCATTTGTGTAAATTTGTTTCAGAAAGTGTCTTCAGAACTTCTATGGAAAAAAAAAGTAACATTATGATTCATAATAAATTAGACTTACTGGTCCGTTACAAATTTAAAAAGAGTATAACACAAAACCATAGAGCATCTTGGTACCATCTTAATACAGTACTGACAAAAAAAAAATCAATTTATTTCCTTCATTCTCATTTCTCCATTGATGTATTTATAAAAATTCAATTTAAGCTGATTGATATCTTCCTCTTTATATGGAAAACATTTAATTACTTGTTAGGCACCAATAAGGCAAAAAGATATACCTTTTTTTCTACTTCTTTGTCTTGATAGTATTAATGAAGTTGCATTCATTAGATACGCAAACTGTTATACTACAGACGCTAAAGGAAGAAAAAGGCATTTTGGAAGTAAAAATACACACAAATAATAGTCATCAAAAGAAACACAGCATGTCATCAGAGATTGCATGTTCAAAACACACCATCCTAAATACAGTTATTGACATTACAACAAGTATCAATCTTCTCCACATTCTTAATACCACAGCAAACTGCAGTTTCTCTGTTGTCATGGTGCTGCAATTGTCAGGCAGAGTGTTGCAGAGCATATCAGAGATGTGTTTTGACATGTTAGATCCTTAGATCCTTTGCTCATACTTTTGCTTCCCTCTACTTTTTGCTGATCTAATCATGGTCTTTCTGGAAACTTCCATGCACCATTTCTCTGGTTTTCTTCCTCTTACACCTTAAACTTCTACTTTTTGCAATCCCATTTTTGTCTGATAAGTACCTGAGCACTTTCATCATCATTTTCTATTTTGTGATACTCATAATTGTATTTCCCCTCCTGCATTCTCTCATTTTCTTCCTCTTCTTTTGAGCCCTCTTGCTTTTAATCCATAATTTGCAATATCACACTTCTAAACCTCACCTCTTTTCTGGTTGAAAACTGTTTTTCTTGGGGGTAGAATTAGTTGCTCTAACTTTAAGGGCAGCTCTCCCTCTCAACAGGAAATTAAGAGGCTGAGTGCCTGTTAACACCAGAGTCTATATGCTCATCAGATTATTTCTCCTTCAATAGGAAAAGAAGTCCTTCCTTCTCCTTTTCCACTCTTCTTCCATGCTTCCTTACGTTTAAATTGTGGCAAAGTCTGGAGCTGTTAAATGTATAGAGGCGAAGAACCTCTGCTGGTAGAGACCTAAAATGTTCCGCAGCCAGTCTGCTGGTAAGAAAGACACTTAAAGTAATCAGACTGCTGGTCAAACACTGCTCTGGAACCTCTGCATTCCTCAAAATTTTCACCAATCCTACCATGGCCTGACCGCACAAAACCCTTCAATAATACTGCAGTTTTGAAGTAGGGTAATATAATTTCACCAGATTTATTATGGTAAACATAATATTCACTACATGTCTGAACACAAACAGGATTTAACATCAGATTTGAAATGCTTATTAATAAATTAAATACCTGTTGTACTGTATAAGCAATTCCACAGCAGCTCTTTGTCCATGTAGGACTCAAAAGCAATGCCAAGAGATTTGGGCGATAAAGTGCAGTAAGACAATACTGTGAAGATTGCTTCAATCAGAGTAGGCTCTTTGTTATTTTCCTGTTCCAAGAGAGAACTTTGTTCATCACAATTCAATGCTTCATTTCCTTCAAAATAAACAAAAACATGGTTCCAATAATTTCCAAGTAATTCAAGGTCTCAGTAAAACATATTATTAATCAAAACTAACTGCGAAGTGTATCTGAATAATATTTCAAACAGTAACACTTACAGATACTGAAATCTAATCTTTCTCTGCCTAATGACAGTTGACTGTGTTCCTGAATTATGTGTAGCCACTAAAAAGGAGATGCAACCATGTTTTTAAACCATGGACTGTGCCTATTTAATTCAAAATTAAACTGAAATCGACTGCAAGTAGAAATTGATTATTTACTGAATAATAATCAGAACTAAGCTGCAGAATCACAGTCAAAAAGCTATTACTACTTAACTCCTCTTACTTATGTATTAATCATATGAAATAATAAAATCCTATTTAGATATAAAAAATTAAGAAAAGTAGAAGCTCCATATTGCCCAAAATGTACTGGCTTTGTTTTCCAGTATAAGATGAAACTCAGAATAAAACAGTTCCACAAAACAAAATCTCAGCCCTGCTAATATACAGATTTTACAGACAAGTAGTGATTATCACAGAGTTCAGTGATAATTTCTTACAAATATTTACAAATGTTTCTGATAGTCATTATAAAGCAATCTCCCACCTGAAAGATAAGGATGTATTTAAAACTCCTGGAATCAATGCAACTCAATGACTTGGACTTGTGCTGATGTCAAAGACCTAAGCTTCCCACCTGTTTGTGAAATATGCTTCTGATGTTAACAAACATAAGAAATGTTTGTCAACATCATAATAACAACATAAATAAATTTCTAGTTTGCAAACCCAATGGTTTCTGTAAAATGTATTTAGATAAAATGATACTTTAAAATGTTATGGCTTTCTGCCAGCTTGGTTGTCTTTACCTTTAGTAACCTGTGGAGGAAAAAGATGGGACCCTTCAGAATCTACTGCAATGAAAAATCATTGCTTTCAACCCATCTTTGAATGACTTGAGAACTAAAAAAATCTCATTTTACTCTCTTCTGAATTCCTACAACCTAATTCATGCATTACTGTAAATCATTCTCTCTAGGTAATAGGCAACCTTAATAGAAACAGAGGATGTAGAAAGCTGAAAAACATGATCAGTCATTTCATAACCAACAAGCTGTGGGTTTGTTTTTTGTCCCCAAGGTAGCAGACAGATCAGCCATAAGATGGCTTTTTAATCAGCTTTCTTTTTTCCTATGAGTTGAGTGAGCTGACATACATTGTTTTCAATGCCAGATGCTTCTAAGTGAAGAATCAAATGGATTCCACTAATTCGCTCAAACCAGGGATATGTAAGACAAAGAAATAACCATCAAAGCAGGAAAAGCAGTTCAAATGGTGACATGAAAATCTGAATACTTTGATTCTATTACTGTAAGTATTTATTTTTAAAACTAATTTAACCAAATTCTAGGGAGGAGGTTTGCTAGGATTTCAAGTTCTATGTAAACTGTCTTTGCAGTACATGATGGGAAATTAGTTTGTTTAAAGGTGCTTATGACTTGAAATTAAGCCTAAATTTGTTTTATTATGACCATGCCACATGGAAAGCTTGAGTCACAACTTACTAATAACTTTTCTATCAACTTAGTGTTACCAAAAGACTTAGATAAAGAGAAACAAGCATAAAAGAATTTTGTAGAGGGGGCTATACATACATCTTGTTGTAACTACTGTATAATGCAACTCTTGTGCTTTTAAGCAAAGATCTTCATGAATCCACTGGTAAATCATTCTGTGGCTAAACATAACAAGATATGTAAGTATTCATCAGCTTTTTCTTGTTTTACCCTGAAGTAAATGTTGTCCTTGTTGGAACAACAACCTGAAAGCTCAGGTTAAAATGACTTTTCTGATTGATAAATGGGCATGGATCATAGAATCAGAGAATCCTTTGGGTTAGAAGGGACTTTAAAGGAAATGTCAGTTGAAAAGTTTAGCTAGCTGATCAGTATAGCTGGGTAAATATTATGAATTATGAGTCTACAGGAAGACATGTAGACTTCTCTTGCCTGAGACTTTTTCTTTTACATTTATTAACTCACCTGTCATAACATTAAATACTCATCTCAGTTTGAACTCCAATGCAGCCTCCTTGATAATTATTACATAAGAACAGAATTTGTATGATCAGCATTATACTTACTGTCCTATGATGCCTCCCTCTATGCATTTCTCTTTTTTTCACTGACTGCATTTGTATAGCAAAAGCTAATTTGTGAAGGGAACCTAAAGCTCCCATAGGCAGCTCTAAGGAGATGCTTCTTTATCATTTTAGGAAGACCTAACATTCATACATAAATGTGGCTATATATATATACCTAGATACCTGCTAAAGTAAAAAAAAAATCAGCTGTTTGTTATTTCCATATAGCATGATATTCTATATGCACAAAAGATACCAAAACATATTAAAATACTATCTTTTTAAATAAATACTTCTATAAGAAAATTATGTATCTATTGAATAACAGCTATGCCCTAACCATTCACTATGAATCATTCTTCCTATGACAAAATAATACACTAAACCTCTTGGGATACTACCACGTATTTTAAAAACATAACTTCAGAAAGGCAGACTTACAAGCGCAATTTACCCATATTTCTTTCTTACTGATAGAAATACTATCCAGTGATTTGCCAACATTATCACTCATCCAGCACTTATCTACTACTAGTCTAGCCATAAAATGAATCTTGCCGAATTTTAAAAAAATCCTCTGTTATTGACTCTAGACTTCACTCTCCCTGCTGAATCCATGCACAACAAGCTATAAACAGTTATGCTGTCTTTTTTGACCAAAAGAGGTTAGTCAAAACTTAAATTCATACATGCTGTTTCATTTAGGAAGAGAAACTGAAGATGGAGCAAATTATTTCTGTTATAGGTCTTTAATTTGCAAAGAGCATGAAACTTTCATTTTCTTTATTGAATGTAAAGGTTTCTTTAAATCACAGCATGATGAGGATATAAAGAATGCAAAAAGGATATGCTTTATTTGTTTATAGTTTCAAATCCTTCAGCAGGCAATCTGCAGTACACTAGATCCTCACTGCTTTTTCTGTCATTGACTTTTTTTCTGTTCCTTTACTGTATCTGACCCGGTAGATCATTTTACTTTTCTTTCAGAGTTGCTCCTGTCCAAAGACAGCTAAAATCTATTGTAACTTTGAACATGGCTTCATACTGGCAGAAAGTGTATTATTTTAGTTTTAAATTCCAAAGAGAAATTTTACATCACAGATCACGGAAGAGTCACAGAATATTCTGAGTTGGAAAGGACCCACAAGGGTCATCAAGTCCAACTCTCAAGTAAATGGCCCATAAGGGGATGGAACCACAACCTTGTTGTTAACAGCACCATGTTCTAACCAACTGAGCTAATCTCAGGGTCATATTACTTCTACCCTGAATAAAATGCAGATCTTAAACCTACCAGTTTCAATTTCATACATTCCAAACAATAATGAGCCCTGTATTAGTGCTGCCTGTGAATCCAATATATACCAAATTTGTGACAACTAAAAAGCTCAACATGGCAAAGAGACCTTAACAACACTTATATCATCTGCCCATAAATTACTGACATATCAGCAAATTGTGTCTGTAGCTATGTGTTTACATGTCACCAGTCCCACAGCATTTTAATCTCATTCAAATTCATTTAGGATTTTTTCTCCCTAAACAATTTATTTTCAACTATCTGAGAAGAAGCTTCCATTAATGAATTTCTGAGTTAGCGACTTGTGTAAAATCTATCTTATCTATGGCCTATAGAAAATAAAACATTACTGTCAGAATACCTCCAGTACTGATTTTATGGGATAGTACACAGAAATTTTGACATTCTGACAGCCAAAATTTGATGAGGCAATATTGAATTTAGTTCTATGGCCTCTATTAGCTCCCTTGTGTTACTCCATGTATTGGAATAGATACTAAACAGCTTACCTTCTTAAAACTTATTCAGTCTAGAGCTCTACTGTAACAAGAAGTTCCTATCAGAAATTACTAAGTCTTTGAAAAGCTATCCGTATGACCATATATCACAGACATCAAGTCTATCATGCATGTATCAGAGACTGTCTTCACACTCTGTCACGAAAAGGTAAGTGATTCACAGCAAGGCTCCACTATAGTCCAAAGAGGAATTCCTATTTAAGTTGTCAGAAACTCCATAAAATCTGTTTACTGTTTTCTGTAGCTTACCACTGGAAAATCACCAAGCGGAACAGGATATCTGATTAAGGTCCCTTTTTTACTTATCTTCCAGCTAGAAGTCCTTCACTTCAGTAAATCCTTTGTTGGTTATGCAGGTACAGAATCCAGTAAGCTTACTGGTCAGATGGACCTTTTGAGGAGATGTCACTTTTAAAGTAATCTAACCATTAGGCTACCATGACACAGATTGCTACCATGAAGAGGCTAAGAAAATTTTCAGGGGTACCCACAAGCTTCATATTGGATGATCCACAAATACCTGGAGGAGAGATCTATCTCTGCACAAGGATATAAATTCCTCTAAGAGATTTACTTCTGCTCTCCTAATGAGGACAGAGTTACAGATTAACACCTAAGTTTTGTGAACAAAACCTGCAAGACTACTTTTCCTGAAATTGGTGTGTGGTTGAGCCATGGGACTAGCAGAGTTGCTAGTTTTTTCACTTGTAAAAGACCAAGCTCAGGGTTATTAAATCCAAGGAGTCATTAGAAGAAAGTACAAAAATAATGACCCTCAAGAGCTGACTGAAATAAAAGTGTCAAATCGGTACAGATTTAAACAACACCAGAATTTTGATGGAGTTGGTAATTTATGTAAGGCATGTACATTTTCTTCTGTAGTAACTAACTACTGCCACTAATAGTTCGGTCTGATCCCTAAATGAGGTCAATTGGTGAAATTACCACTTTTCACTGTTCTTTTAGGGTTACTCACAAAAAAACAGTGCTATTTACTCTTATGTCTAATACATAATTAATTAAGTTTGATTAAAATTTAGTTAGTGCTTAAAATTTACCTTAAAATAGCACATTATACATCATGGCAGTTAGAGAACTGTTTCAAAGAAGGCAAAGAATTGGAGTGGGGGAAAAATCTTCCAGTTCCAGATACATTTCCAAGTTCTCTTTTCGAAAAATGGTTAATAAAAGAACAGTCTTAGAAAGCTCTTCATATCTATTAGTGTCTAGAAAGTTGTCTAATGGTGCACCACACAATTATATTTTCTTGGTGGAAATAGTCCCTTCCCTAACCTGCTTATGTGTGCAAGATAATTGATCTCTTTTTGAAGGAAATTACATTTCTATAGGTCCAATTTCAGATTTGCAACCTTAGACTTATTACAGAATATTTGCAAATGGTACTATCAATTCTTATTTCAAAATTTTAATGGGGCCCAGAATATCATCTAGGTTGAAATGTCCACACTACAGAATACCGTCTCTCATATTAGTTTCTCAAATATGGATTGTGCAAGCCAAAAACATCAGGTGAAACTGCCAATGGCCTGGTCCTGCTGTGAAAGCAGTTTTCTTACAGTTCATCTCCACATGCCAGTATTCACTTAAAGATTGTGTGTAGAAAGACAAATTAAATGTCTGTACTGGAGTCTCATGTATTTATGGTAATGAATAAGATTCTTTATAAGACTATAAATCAATACATTGCATTTTCTGTTGTTCATCACTAACTTGATACTACTATCTCCTCTTAAGCAAAAGTATGTATGGACCCAAGGACTGGCTGAAGGTATGGAATGTGCCTTACTGACAATTTCCCAGTGACAATTTCTTAGCGACCAGTGCCTTATCTGCTATTTGTAAGTGGCCAGGTGTCCATTGTCTTGTGGAGTCCCCTTTGGTATTAATCCTGTGTTGGGCCAGTGCAATTCAATAAAGCTATTGCTGTTTGTTTTACTGTGCAAAGAAAAACTCCTGATTCCTGGAAGTAATGACTATCAAACTAGAAGTCACAGACTGTTCTACTGGCATGCTGTGTATTTAGAGCAAATCTAGCAGAAATTCTCAACATTTACTTTCATGCTTCACGTTTTCATATCAGCATCTGCTGGATTCAGTTACTCATTTTATACAAGCACCACTTTTTTTTTTCCTCTATTATTTGTTGCTTGTCAAAATAATCCATTTCTGTTTCACATCCATAAATGATAAGGCAATTATGGTAAAAAAAAATCTGCCAAGTAAATTGCAAAAGTTTGTTTTGTCAGAAAATTAACACCATACCAGCCGCCTTCACTATTTCTCTCTGCAAAGCCACAGCAGAGACCTTAGACCCCTTACTCACTCAAGAACATATACTGAAGAAATTTGCTGGATGTTGGACCTATAGAAAAAAAATCTAGGATTATACAGCACTGTAATTTAACACACCTAGGTTATTTAGACTTGTAGCTTGTTATAGAGGTCAAATGTGCAAATCAAATGTTTCAACCATTTTTTCAAAGCTGCCTTTATGCAGTAGCCGTACTCACTGAAGACAAGTGGTTCAGTTCTGGGTAACCTGATTTATTACCTTTAGTATTTTTGATGCAGTAACTTTGTATTTCCATATTTTAATTTTTATGTACATTTCATATATCATATTGCACAAAAAAATGACAAAAGTGCACATTTTGACATCTTCCTGTCCAGATAGTGTATAGTTATATACAAGGAGTTTCAATAGCTTCAACAAATATGATATCCTTCTTATAATATTTAGCAACATGAATCATGCATACATAGCTTTTCCACAAATATTCTTTCTACTGAAAAAACTCTGGCAATCCCAACAGTACTCCCTACTATGATGGAGAGTATTTACATTCCTTCTGAACCTCCCCATGGTATAACCATGAGAACAATGGGACAATGTGTTTGAATGATGTCTACTTTGAGTATCCTAAAGTATTAAAACAATACAGAAAAAATTCATCCATACATAAGATTTTTTGCCTTCTGGACTGTTTTTTAAGAGGAGAAGGAAAGACTGAATGTAAAACATGTGAGAAGGCTTTTCCTATTTAAAAAATTCTTATGTACTTAAATACCAGGGAGTTTTTTATCTCTAGGGCAAATCACTCAAAAACTACGGTATACTTAGCTGTATAGGAGAAGGAATAAAGAATACAACTTTTTTGTCATTAGACAATTAACACCATTGAAATTAATTTAGGTAATATGGATTATCACAGATATCAACTTTATCTAAACTGAAAGTTTATTCATTCCAATATTGAAGTTACATGAATAAAGCCTGTGTAAATAACACATTTTGTAATTCAAACTAACATGGATTTCCCTAAATCTTAAGAGGTTGGTCAGTCAATAGACTAATATATTCTGTCACTTATTACCTGCAATAATTTAAACAGATAGTAAAATTCAGTACCGGATAACACAGGGTAAGACTACGACCATGATCAAACATTTGTCAGTCTTCGTAAAAAATGACATATATTTGAGTAAGCAAGCGTATGCATCACAGCTCTCAACAAGATGCATGACAGCAGTGGAAGCTGTTGTGCGCCTGACAAATACTAGACCATTTTAAAATGACGGAAATAAATCGTGGTATATATATATATGTATGTATATATATATGTATATATATATGCACATATATATAAAAAATGTGGACCTAATAGTTTTTTTGATAAATAGGAAGAATTCTTTTGCCAAAAAACCATAGAAACCAATATTTTGCATATTCCTGCAAAATTAAGTCAAGCAGGTGATTATACCATTCAACAACATCATTTGATCTGCAAACTATTAAAGGAAAGACGTGATAAAGTTTGTTGCTTCAAACACAATACCATCAGAATGCAAAGAAAAATTTGTAGAAACATTATTTTATTTATTCTACTATCGAAACAGCATTAATAAATTAACAAGCAGAAGCATAGATATGTAATTCTAGAATGCCTATAGTGACAAACACATAATAACTTCAACAAAACATCTACGAAGCTTCCAACTGTTCAAATATAATTTTGAAAGTGGTCTTTTAGACTACTAATCCACACTTTCAAAAACCCGTGGACAGTAGTTGTGGTATCAAAGCTCCGTTAAGCTCAAATTCATTCTGACTGTTTTGCATTTATGATAGCAGCCTATTTTATCAAATTGCATTGCTTTGAAATTATTAATACACTCTCACTAAAAAGGTGATGACTTTTTCTATCTTTTTACCCATTCAAGAAGTGTCCTACTGATAAGTAAATGGGTACCTAACCCCCAGAAATTGTTGACAGCCTTCCTCCAGCATTTAAGTAATTAAAAATAAATTTGTTTTTCTCACTGATATTCTTATATGGATTGACAATATCAATACTTACGTGAGCTTCTCAGCAAAATTTTCACTAAGACACAATCATGATGTAGCAATGTTTCCAAAAGCAAGTTCAAATTACAGTACGGCTGAGATAAGAGCAGCTTCAGCAGACCTTGGGCGGCCATTTCTCCGGCTGATGGAGTCCTTTCAAAATGTAAGATAAAGACAGAAAGAATAATATAATTAATTTATCTGTGAAATCAGTATCTTTAAATTGCAGATGTAACACTAACTTCCTTAAGTGTCAATCCCTCCCAGATTACTCTGAAAGTGCTTTCACGCTTCCTTACTCTAAGGCAGCTCAGAGAAAGAATTACATTTAATCTCAACTAGTTAAAAGCAAATCGACATTTGTTAGTCTGCCATAGTTATATCTGATACAAAACAACTGTGTTTATCTCTGTCATGGAACTGTATTTCTGTTGTTCTACCAGGCAAAAAGGAGGTTTTTTTCCTGCAGTTGAATAAATGTAAGGGTATTATTTTTTAGTTTACTATTGCAGTAATTTTTGAGTAAGAGATCCGAAGTGTCTGTCCTTGATGAAGTATATGAAGCTCTTAAGTAAAAAACAGTGAACATGCTCAAAGGGGCTGCAAAATTCCACTTTAGGCTGAGCAATTCTTAAATGTTCTGAAAAATCCACGAGAAATATTAGACTAGTTGAGTTAACACTTCACCAGCAGGAAGAAGTTAGAAAGTGTGATACAAATTCACTAGCTTTTAAAGAGATTGCAGTTTACTTTCCATTTGCTGTTTATTTTCTGTTTGTTATTTCCATGTTCTGCAAAAATTGAGGTTTCCGAATAATATTCCACGGCTTACTCTGAACACAGCCAGTGACCCAACAGCAATCACTAAACTCACATTACAGTTAAACAAAAACCAAACAAATCTGTCCTTCCCAATGTTTATCATCTATTATTTAGTATTTTCTTCTTGAAGTATTTTTAAAAACAAGTTTTCAAAATTGGATTGTGGCTAGTTTTTTTTCTTCAATGTGTAAGTTTTTGTGGGAGCCAGTAAGCATCCCAATCAAAGAATGAGAGAGTCCACTAAATGGGACAGACCCTGAGAGTTCTCCCAAGGTCATGGCGAGAGAGGAAGCCTCTCTCAGGATGCTTTGTTCGACTATGCAGAAGCACCCCAGTTCTGTTCCCCTGATTGGTCTGTGGGTTTCCCTGCCTCTTTCCTGACTCTGGTCCAGAAAGCTCCTCCCTCCCCGTTCTCCCATTGGCCCTGTCCCTTTGTCCCTGCCTCAGTTTCCCTGTTGGTTCCCCTACCCAAGCCCTGCCTATGTACCGCCCCTGTGCCCCCAGATCATTGGTCCCTGATGTTCTCCTCGCCCCCATATAAAACCCCTAGGCAATCCATTGTTCTTGTCTTTGCCTCTGGCTACACTTCACTGGAGGGGTTGAAATAAACCACTCAGTGGAATTCCAAGCAAAGACCTTTCCTGTCTATTTCTTTGCTGTCGGTGTGTCGCAGAAGCCAGTCAGGGTGTGAGCAACCTTGGCCCACTGGCTAACAACAAGTTTTTATAAACATGGTGGGTTTTTTTAAAATTCAATTTCAACTGATGTTTAGCCACTATATTTACTTTTTTGGCTACAAATTTATACAACAATAGTTGTTAACATTGAGACTTTATGCACCTCACATGTAAACTTTTATGCACACGAATTCTACATGCAAGGTTGCAAGGACTTCATACGGACTGATGCATTGACTGTGCAGGTATAAATATTATCTGCCAGTATGTAAAACACACCTTCAGCATCAGTTAAAACCCTCTTCATCAGGAGGTTTTCAGTCTGTCAGACTGGAGAAGGATTTATATGCCTCTGCTCAAACACTTCATGTGCCATTTACATGTAACTTTTTAACTTCTGAGACAGAACTCAAATGGGCCCATGCAGTTGTTCTAACAGAGGGGTATCTCTCCATTAAATTCTATACTTTTACAACCTCTGACTTACCCAAGTGTGCCACCACCCAACTATGCTTGAATGCACACATGAAAAAGCTAGATGACTGCACAAGTATTTCGCTGTGGAGTCAAGGCTGCTATTCATACAATATACTCAATACAAACCTACAAGTCCTGGAAGAGAAAATCTTGGCTGATGCACTCTAGTTTAGTCCCTCACATGTCTATGTTTCCATTATGAGAAAAGGCAGTAAGCCACATATCTTGCAGGGCAGCCTTGAAGTCACCTAAGGAAATCATAGTACCATCTTCCAGCAGGGCCTTTACATCCCACTATTATGACAAAACTCCACTTTAATAGTCATTTTAGTAAAGGAAGATTTTAGACACCTCAGCCATTGCAATTTTAACACTAAAGCAAATACCTCTAACTTCATAAGCAATGTCTATACCAGGAAACCTTATGTACAGCTTTTGTGATTTTCATCTGGTACTTTATATATAGTTGCTGACAGTGTAGCACTGACTCTACAATTATATTTGCATATTAGCACAGACTGGACTCTAGTAATATTTATCAAAAGTATATATACATATATATTTAAATCTTGACAGAACTTGCAGTCAAAGTAAATTTTCCGTATTTAAAATACATACTGCATTCAAACATCAGGACTTTGCATTCTTAAAAGAATTATCTTAATTTCTGTATGTTCAAGATTAGTTTTATATATATAATCTAATGTGTGTATAATCTATATATAACCTAATCAGTAGTTAGTAATTAAAGTTACAATTAAAACAGTTATATATTCACACTAGAATTATTGCTATGGCTGACACCAAATTCAACACTTCACTAATTCAGTTAAAATATTCAGGCCAGTTTAATTCTTTCTCTTCCTGTAATGTCATGTTATCCTATCTAATAAGGTCACTCATTGCCTTCAAACTGAAAGATAAGTGAAAAGTTGGGTCAATTAGATTTACAAAGAATAATATTTTAAATTCCTATAGAAATAAATTACATTTTACAATATCTGAATTGAAAAAAAAAAAAACCAAAACAACCTGTCTGTCATTGACCAGATGGGAAGTCACCATGTTGTAATATACACCAGTTCTTGGCTCTTTAAGCATCTTGCAAATTGAAATGTACAATGGTGTGACTCACTTGGAGGAAAAATAAAATACAGCAGACATTCCCTACAGCCATGAAGCTAGCACCAATAAATGCACTGAGAAGTTTTGTAACGTGCATATGGAGAGACATATGTTCTCTCATCCTCATAGCTCAGTACTAGTGAAAATAAGACCAGCCTCATAAAAAGTGACAAAAGGTGAAGTACATGTAAATATCACACATATAAATTTCCTGTTTTGTACAGTAGAAGAAAAAAACCCCAACTTTGATTAGCAAATGGTATGATTAAAAACCCCAAATGAGGCAAAGAATGAATCACAATTACCACTAAAGGGATCACAATTACCATTAAAGGAATTGTAATATAAGTTATCACTAATTATTTATTTGATAACCACCCATATTATTTTGGTTTGTATTCAAGACAAAAAGAAAACCTCAAGTAGTTAGTTCAAGATTTTATAAGGCAAGTAAATATGCTAATTCATGGTAACAACCTTGACACTGATATTAAGAGTCAAATTGATAAAATTAAACAGACTGTAGCCATTTTCAGCAATGAAAAATAATGCAGAAAATCAGGTTCCATAGTAAACAAATAATTTCAGGAACTAGCAAAACTTGCTTTTGAAATACCAAGTTTAGAAAGACTAAATACTTAATAGCTACATGTATGACAGGTTGGAGTCTTCAGTTAAAAATTAGGTGGCCACAGTTGAGAGGTATACAATAGCCTTCCAATTTTGTTATGGACGGTGAACATATATATTAATTAGATATAAGATGTCAAACAAGAAAACAATCCACAAATAATTAGGATGCTCTGAAATACAGTTTGCTGCAATACTTAAACATAATGTGTCTTGATAATGCTCTAAAAGCAGTATTTGAAGGGAAAAAAGTTTCATTCACATAGAGTATAAAACCAGTGGAAAAACTAGAACACCTCAGAATTACTCATTAGATATAAAATCCTTCACTTTTTTTTTCTGAGCAGCTGAAAGGTGTGTTGTTAAAAGGGAACACTAAATATTTTACCAATATAGTTCACTCATTATCACCAGGACAGTACACAAGGCTCTCTCTGTATATATGGACTGTTCTCACACAGGTATACTGACTGTATCTTCTCAGAGGTGTACTTTCTTTTGTACTTCTCATTTTCCTACTTGGTGATCAAGAAGTTGTGTATTTTATTACCTTTCTTCCAGGGAAAATAAGTGCATACTACATAGCTCTGGAAAAGTTTTCTGCTATTTATTCAAATCTATCTTAATTCCACCTCAAGAAAGATAATTATATCCAATTGAAATGGTACCAGCATTTCCTTTACATACTGTTACACAGCATAGGGTACTCACTTGTGAAATCATCTTCCAAAACTCATACTTCACAGTATAATTTAAATTTTGAGATCTGGCCTTGCATGAGGACATCAAAAAACTTACTGTCTTTTCTACAATGAAAACTTAATGAAGCATAAATTTTACAGAAATGGATGACTCGATTCCTTTCTAATGCAGTCATTCCCTCTACTGTATCACTCCTTCTCCTTTCTCTCCAACCATGCATAACTTAAAAAGCCACTGACAAAGTTCCTTGAAGCTTGATAAACACACGTGATCTTTCGTGCTTTGTAAGAACTTAAATTACTATTTCAAGCAGGACACATTCTGAATTCACCAGTTATTCAACTCTGTTTGGCATATAGTAGGTGAACCACATGACTTTGATGCAGTCACAACATATATAGCTCTGGTTCAGCAGATATCAGAGGCACCAGGGAAGGAGAGAACAGGATTGATGACATGCAGTTAGGAGTGAAGCCTATGGAGAGAAATCAGCATGTTTTGTGTAGTATGGGGAGAAATTATAGGGAAGATATTTTCATATACAAGGTAGAAGACACTGTGTGTACAAGGAAAGAGGTAATAAATCCAAAGCACAAGGGGCGTCAATAGGTCACCACTCATTTGATAATGTACTCCTCCAAAATATAAAAATACTTTCTCAGAAAACACAGTAACATATCACAAAAACAGCTTTTCATGAAAATGGAAAGTGAAAACTTCTCAGGAAATCACTTTGAAGAGAAGGAGGGGGAGGTGAAGGGGTTAGGAGAGGATCTACACTGGTGTGGGAGTGCTTTAGGTTCAAAATTAGAAAGCAAACAACAGCACAGCTGGTATTATGTATCTTCTGTGTAACTTGTCATTATATGCAGTGACACAGAAAAGTTAAAAGTTTTGCTTCTAACCATTCAATAATCTCCAAATCAGATCAAGCTACAATCAAGCAGCATATTTTTCAATGAGTTATTTGTGTACCAAATGTTTTATTTTAAACAGCAATCCTAAACAGAAAGGCATACATTCTTTATCTACCCTTTAATTATAAGTCCTTCAGAACATCAGCTGTGCTGAACTTCTGTATTGTCAAGAACTATATACTCTTTAATTACAGACAGAAAACCTTACAGACAATTCAAATATCAAACCTAATTAATAGACTAGCAAAACACAGTGCTTTCAGTGCAACTTTTCTTCAGACTCTCAAAAATTAGAGAAATCAGTAATGAATTTAAAAATGCTTCTATGGCTTTTTAAAATCAGAATATTAATTAGACATTTATTCAGTTATACTCTTTTCAAAATGTAACAATATTTGATTAATACTGACTATCTGGTGATCCTTTTACAACAATCAATATTTTATACTCACTTCAGTAAGAAAAAACAGGACGATGGTATGCAAAATAACCAGTGTAATGGATGATAAAAGACTTCTGAAAAATCTTGGGGAAGATGTTCATCAGAATTATCCAGAAATGTCCTGAAAGAAACCAAATACTTCTGAATTACATGGGAGACTGAAAATCCCCTTGGATCACTACTACTAAGTATTTATATATGAATAGAAGACAGAAAATATCTTTTGATAAATACTACTAATATATGTATGCAAGCACATAATTACAAATCTATTACTGTATTATAAAAAATATAAGTCTATATTTTATTCACTTTCACTCTTTGAAACTCAGTATCTAATAACTGTTTTCCAAGTTTTCTTTGTATTTTTACTCATATATAACACATTTTCAAATTGTGTTTGAAGATGCATTCAATAAGCAAATTTCTCTCCATTCATTTCTGTAGCTCTTTTCTTCCTGCCTAACAAATGCATCATATTTTCAATATTTTTATAATGATATGTAAAGTATCTTTTGAAATTATACTGACTGACATGCAAGTACATATAGACTTTGGATTAAACTGGACAAACATTTGAACCAGAAGCTTTGGACCTTCACTGGCTTGAGAGAAATGGAATACTGGTTGTTTTCAAATATAAGGAACAAGAGAAGAACTAGATTGCGACTAGCTGTCACTTTTGCAATACTTCATTTACTCAAATGATGTGAGAGGCACAATCTACAGATACTAAAAATGAAACATTTAATCAATTAATTATATGATAGGATTACAAATATGTGTAAGAACAGGATTCTATAATTTATATTTGCCTTTACTGTTTAGTAATAAATTATTAGTATTTGTAAAATTTTCTAGCAGCCACTAGGATTCAATAATGTGGGATAGCAATGGATGCCCCTTGGCCTCTTCCCTTTTTACTCTCATTTACACTGAATACAATTCCAGCAGAGAGGAATTCCGGCCTGTTACATCCATCCTCCACTAACTATAAACAATTATCACTTCACAAGTACCTCACTTTTCATCCTATTTGGCTGTGAATTTTTTATCTTTCATCTAAAGTAATTCAGAACTGTAGTTACACGTCGGTTAGGACAAAAGAGAAAATTATACTTTTTCAACAAGAAAGGTAGCTATATAGTTTCTGAACTTCTCCAAAAGACAGGCTGTTTTATTTGGAAATCAATCTTACTAATAAAGAAAAAAACAGTAGAAAGAATTTACTACACATACATAAATGATCCTAAGTAAGCAAAATCTGAGCAGAAGGATTAGCACAGTGAACTTCTGCTCTTTGTGAATTCATGAAAACCTGAAGATTAAAAATAAAGCTGAGATTCTAATATAGCTAAAGGAAGAACTTAAACTTGAAAAGAATAATTTTAAGGACAGTAATTTCAATATTATGGAACTAAAAAAGAAATATTGTCTCTTATGCACTGAAATATTTTTTTTCTGAATATATCAAAGCATAGAGCAAACATCCTACAAGGAAGTGTGATAAACACATTTTGTTAGCAATCTAATATAAAAAAAGGATCACATCATGTCTATTGGCTGTGTAGGAACTGTTCGAGAGAATTCTGGATTAAAGCAGCTCATTAAGTATGTCTTCTTAGCTGTATCCTAAGGAGAAGCACAGGGCAGATTTTTGGATTCTGACTTATTTGCTTATAACGAAATCTCTACAGAAATTTTTAAGTGAGACTGATAATCTGAGGCTTTTAAAGATTGTTTAAATAGTAGAATAACTTCAAATACTA
This sequence comes from Oriolus oriolus, assembly GCA_013400235.1. NCBI lineage: Eukaryota > Metazoa > Chordata > Aves > Passeriformes > Corvidae > Oriolus > Oriolus oriolus. The sequence continues at coordinate 55,007 of VXBT01003056.1, forward strand.
CTAAAAAATCAAGTGTCTAATGATAATACAGTAATTCTCATGACAGCATTTCTTAATGTCCACTGCTGGCTATGTAATTCTTGGCAGGAAAACCCAACTCTGCCTCAGACTGTTGAACTCAACTAATCTTCTGACAGAAGTACAATAATAGCTAGTAGGACATTTGTTTCAGCTTCAAGTTATGCTAAAGCAGCTGCCTATTATCTCAAAGCAGCGGATAGCAGATTTAATACCAGAACAAGATTTCAAGTTATAGCGGTTTTATTCTTCAGTAGAGTATGACAAGGTGAGAATTGATCCTGTGAGCCTCAGTGCAGGTGTGAAAAAATGAGATGCCAACAAGATGCATCCTAACAGTATTTCCTTGTAGTCTTCGTACAATTCTCTCTGTGTAAGGAATTAACATTACTAAAAAGCAACTTCATGAGTTATAACTCATATATTAAAGAATAATGTTTTCAGTCTTTAATAGTGAATGACATTGAATTTACAACAATAAAGAGCAATTTTACCAATAGACTCTCTAAATAATTCTCTCAACATTTAAATGATTTACCTTCTTGTTGAGAAAGTAAGATATAACAATTCACAGTATGAAATCACAAAAAGGTGCATCCACCTTACTCTTTATGTTCTTCCTTTACAGACTCTTCTCGCCTACTTAGTACAAAAGATTAAAGAATATCAGAAAAAGCGCAAGAATAGATCTGTTCCAAACTGAGCAACTCTCAACCTGACGCAGAAGACAGTCTCTTCTTTGAGGCCCAGATAATTTACTTCTTTACAAACTCATGAGTGAAGAGTGACATTGGATTCTCCTGGGTATTCACAGGCAGCACTGAAACTGTGCAATCCATTACATGAAACCTCAGCTACTAGAACTGAGTAACTGACAACAATCTTGTCAGTGAGTAAGACAGTGATGACTGGAAATTCAAAAGTATGAAAATCCTCTTATTTCAGAGGTTTAAGTAAGCACCAAGAAAATAGCAACACTTAGTAGATTTCGGGAGCACATTCTAGAGACTCATTGTTCAACAGGTCCTTGACAACATGGACAAAAACAGAGAAAAGATGTTTAGGACATTTTCAGGTGACACTAAACTGGGGTAAGCGGACACAGTAGTCAACACAACAAACAGCTGAGTGCCTACTCATGGATGACTGGGCCAAAGTAAATTCACAAAGTTGACTGAGGTAAAGAGCAACTGTTTACTCCAGCAACAGAATTACAATAACCTAGGCTGGGACTAACTAGACCTAACTTAGACATCTGAGTGCCACCCTACCCAACCACAAACCTGGGGTTTATGGGCAGATGGGTGTTGAAGACAAGACAACAGTATACCGTCACTAGAAAAAATGTAAATCACACACTGGGCTACGTTAGGAGGAGCACAGCAACTGAAACAAAGACAGTGATTTACTTCATATGTTTGGCAACAGTTTAAGCCTTACCTAGAATATTTTGTCCAGCTGTTGGGCCTACAGTTCAAGGAGGATGTGAGGAAATCAGAGAGGACTTAACTAAATCATCTGTAAGAAATGAGGGCCCTAGACTCCTTCACTCTGGTGAAGATGTGGCTTGAAAGTGTCAATTCATCTAACGACAGCCTACAACCACCCAAAGAGTAATTACAAAGACAACACTAACCAAATTTTCTCAGCGGGGCTGATATGATACAGCAAGTTATAGCCAACAGCTTTAAAGGTTCACACTAGATACTAGGTAATACTTTACACTAAGGCATGGCAGCTGCGGAGCAGGCTTCACAAAAAGTTGTACAACTTCAGTTCCTGGTGGTTGACATGTGTCAGCTGCGTCAGTCAAACACAGACTTGTTTGACTGCTCTTGCTGATTGTTCTGCTTTGAGGAGGAGACAAGATTAGACAACTTCCAGCAGTCCTTTCCAACCAGCATTTCCATTACGCTAAAGACACTTCTTCAGCATAAGGAAGGCCACAGAAGGGTGCAGAAAAATGAAGCACAGAAAAACAAGTATCGAAACCTGATGATCCAAGATTCATAGGTGAATTTCGGACCAGATCTAAGAAACTTTGTCATGCAGAAAAGAAATTCTAGATCAGAAAATCAGGAATGAGAAAACATATACCAGAATTACCTTATGTGAAGTTAAGGATATTATTAATTTTTCAGCATCATTGCTCTTTTGTTCAATTTCCACAAAGTAATTAAGAAATTTGAATAATTGTAGTTCCCTTAAGCAATAGTGAATACAGCCTCTCTAGTAAGTTGGAAATGAGGCAGTTGTATTATTACACAACTCCTAGAAAACCATGTTCTGTCAGTGCCACTTTTATGATTACACAGAACTTTCCTGAGAAGTCTAAAGATTAATTGACATCTATTTACTTAAGGGAAAACTCCCAGTACCAAAAGAAAGCATGATAGATTTAAAACAAAAATCTTTATTTCACAGTTAATTTTACCAAAGATTTGAAAGATACAGAGCCAAAGTATCAGATGGAAATTGTGATTATACAATACAATTGCACAGAGAATTGATGAAAAATTCCTTTAAAAGCAGGCATAACTTTAAAATCTGTTATCGATAGATTCTTAACGTGATGAACTATGCACCCCCCCAGTAAAAAATGGACCTACGTACTACACATAAAATTCATTATATCAAATTGTTTCCAATTGGATATAGTCATTTAAGAAGCTGATTGGCTGAACCACTTTTTTCTTTGTACTCTGGACACTGGGTTAGGTTACCTGACAAATATTGCCTGCAATTAAATATACAATATTAAAAAATTGTTTTGATTATGGGGCCTCACAGATTGTGAAAACACAAGTTCTGAATACAAGTTCATTTAAAAAATCCTGTTTTACTTACTCTAAAACATACATCATCTATATAGAAATTGTCTTCACTGTTAATATTTTTTTATGACTATAAAATAAAATATGACAATTTTTTGTATTCTTTTTAAACAAAGTTGCCATATTTTGGTGGTGATTTGCACAGTACTTTGTAGTAAATTAAATGAGCTGCTACATTCTGCACATGTCAAGTTTTTGATCTCCAGATAAGCAAATTCAGGTAATGAAATTCATATCCCTAACTGTGAAAGCTATATGACCAAGTTGTTTACCTGCAGCATTTTACATAAAATAAAAAACAAGTTTTTCATTGGCACTTTGTTCTGAAACTCTGAGTTCTCCAGTAAGCACACATTTTTTTGTCATGCCATATAGACAGATAGATAGACATCTATACTCAGATATATATATATCTGTATAGATAAATACATAAACAACATTGATCAGTGGCGGAGACTAGAACCGTTAAAAGAAACAAGTTATACTGCATATTTATTTTGGTCCATCATTCTAAGGGCTTTCATAAAGAAAGGTGAAATGTCAAAACTGGCAGTAGAAGCAGTTACAGCTACTGCAATGTCCTTTCCTGTCTCTGTTACTACTGCCACAGCAGGACTACCTAATCTGTTCCTGAGTCACCTTCTAAATTGCTATCTATTCATAAGCCTGTGTTATATAAGATCAAACATCGAGTTACAATCCACTTTTGCATGTTCTTTAGAGCCCACAAATATTAAATTGAGCACACATGAGACAAAAAAATTTTAGTTCAAGGAGCTTACATGCAGGTCTTCACCCTAGTACTACCTAGAATTTTCTTATTTAGAATTATGAAGTAAGACCCAGTTGAATAGGATGTGGCTTCCTTAGCTTGGGGTTTTGTTGTTCCTCTTTTTTAAATTTGTAATCTCACTTTGTATTGTCTTGTACACCAAATTTACAGCAGAATTTTAGCAACAAAAGACTCAGCCCCAATTTCATTGCAAGTTACATGTCCTTTTTTTTTTACAGTTATGACTTGAAAAGATATGATTTTATAAATATGGGCATTCTATATTCTTACTCTTTTAACTACATTTGTTGAAGTATAGTGGTCATGCAACCAGATGATCATTTCAGTAATTATCTTTACATTCCAGTACTTCTAGAAATATTATCAGATGACAACAGAACATTCTGATTTAGCCAGAAGCTTAAAGTAGATAAATCAGAACTAGTAAAATGATTTCTTTTCCAATTGATGAAGACTAAGTCCTTGAAAACTTTGCCAAAGTCTTTGGTACCACAGTAGTAAATGTTTTTAGATCAATAAGACTGTATTTCAAAATAAATCTGTCCTAACTGAAAAATAAATTGCAAATTTGGGACAGTAATTATTAATGAAATTCTACTGTTTCTGTCACAGAGGAAATCAATCCAGACATTCACTATGGCCTGTATTATTAACAGACAAAAAAATGTACAGCACAGGAGTTTGATCCAAAGCTAATAAACTCCCAGCGGATATAACTGGGATTTAGGTAAGATCACAAAAATAAGCCCAGGATCAAATTGAGAAATAGTCAAAAACTATTAAAATGTGTCAATACTATGCACTGCATTTGATTTCAACACAAAAATCCATCTTGCAGATGAATCTGTGTAAGTTCAAGAACCAATTTTATCTCAAATTGAATGTTTATTTCATACTCACTCATACAAATTCTTCAGTGGTGAAGTTAAAATAGCCAGCACAGAGATCAGACTGTTGCAGTGGTTATGGATTTTGAAGATCTTGAGTTCTCTGTCTTTGTGTGGATTCAGAAACTCCTGCACAGAACTACAAATTGACCAGAGCATATCTTCAGTGGACATCAAAATTGCTGCAATATCAACTCTGTAGGCAAAAAACCCCCAAGAATAACATTACTTAGGACATCTGGAGAGTGGTAAATTTCAATTAAACAGATATTTCCTCTGACAAGATAAACCACCAAAATCATAGCATGGACTTTAAATCTCCTCTTCAGTGATGTAGGAAGTCTGCATCCACTACTCTGTAAAAAATCAACTCTTCCACAGAAAAGTTGTTACTGAAACTAGTAAAAAGAAGACTTAAAATATTTGGAAATGTCCTTTTTCAAAGGACAGTGTCACTAGGCAAGAACAATTTACTTTCTAAACTACAAGTAAATAAATTTAACTTTTCTTTTCTTAAAATTAAAATGTACATACTATTTTCAAATCCTGATGGGGCAAAATGTAGGAACAAAAGAACTTAATCTTCCATTTGTAAAACCAACTCCATGCAACATATTATAATGTGAAACATTTCTGAGTCAGTAGTCTGTTCCCTGTTGATATTGGCTGGCAAAGCATCATGCATCATTGGCCTGAACAATAGCAAGAACCCAAACTACAACAACATAATCACACAAGACTATGCTGACATACAATACATAGGAAACATGTGAATAACATAAAAAATATGGGAGGTATGAGGCTGCACCTTAAAAAAGTACTTAAGTACCTAAAAGCCACGGATGCACATGTGATCATATGCATTTTCAAGGATCATGCAATTTTTGAAAAATCTAGGCAAACACACATATTACACATCAGCTCTCTACCATTTCAAGAACCACTGGGAGAAAAGATACTCTCACAAACTATAACATTATTAAAAGAATATGTAAAGCCTCTGTGATAAAAATATATTGAATTATATTGAGTAATTTTTTTTATTTACTCATGACTGGATAGTTCAATTTACTTAGTGAAAAATTCAAGGATCACCTTATTGAATACACAACTTTTCTACAAAATTACAATGTAAAAAGTTCTTTCTTGTTCAGTAGTTTGAAGTAAATTCACATAGACTTGACTAATATGACATTTAAGTAATATTGGATTTTTCATATTTCAGGGCATTTTTTTCCCACCAAAATTTTCCAGGAAAGTTTTCAGAAAACCTCTCTGTACCAAAAGATGTAGAAGAACCTGATCACAGTAAGTTGGTGCAGGAATAGAGCACACAAACAGGTATACAGAATAAAACTTCAGTTTTTTCCTACCCATTTCTAAAATATGACCTTGTGCAAGTTACTTGAGCTTCCATGACAATACTCCATTCCATAATAAAACTTGAGATGACAGCATGTAACTCTTAGCTCACTCAGAACATGTATCTGCTCAGTGTCTCTAACCCTCTAAAAACTACAAACTCTTTTAACTCTTCTCAGAGGTGCTGTGCAATAGGAGAAAATGCAATGGTCAGAAACTGGTGCACAGGAAGTTCCACCTGAACATGAGGAAGAACTTCCTTACTGTGTGGGTGACCAAGCACTGGAATAGAGTGACCAGAGAGGTTGTGGATTCTCCCTCACTGGAGGCATCTAAGAGCTGTCTGGACTCAGTCTTGTGCTATGTACTCTGGGATGACCCTGCTTGAGCAGGGAGGTTGGACCAGATGACCCATTGTGGTCCCTTCCAATCCCACCCATTCTGCAATTCTGTGTGATTCTATTATGAGAAATACACCTATTTATTCAGCAAAACAAGACACTGGATAGAAAGGACAAAGGTAGAGTAAACATCTACTTGAAGACATCTGCTTTAGTATTTTTCAGAAAGACCCTCCTCTTTGGCAAATCCTAAGATTTGCAGCAAGAAGAACTTCAATTTCTCATTTCCGAAAATGACAGAAAAAGGAATAGTATCTTTCTCCTCTCTCCTTCTACACCACTGGCATCATTCTGACAAATCTTTTGATGTGCCCTTGTAGCTCTTTCACTTGAAAAGCCCTATAAAAACACAGATTCTGCTGGAACACATTAAGTTTTCTTAATGAATCAACGGCTTGATTTCTAATCCTGACATTGCCAATTCTGTCCACATTTTTGGTTGCATCACCAATCCTCAATGCATTTTCACTGTGAGGCTTTCAAACCAATCAAGCAGTTTATGGAACAATTTCACAGAGTTGAAAGAGGCCTTTGATTCTGCCCAGTATGCAGTATAACAAGTAAATACACTTAAATATACAAAATATATTTTATTAAAACTAACATCAAAATGCATAGATTTGGTCTATCCCCTCTGCCTTGTTCATTAACATTTAAATTTGAATCAAAGAAGTGAATAACAGAAAACTAACATTTACTTATTTTATCCATTAAAATGGTGCATTAAATATACAACCATTACCTGATTTGTGGTGTTCTTTTGTAACTGGGACACACCTGACAATATCTGGAGGACAGAATATCCAAAGATTGCTCTAGTACATCTGTAAGAATCTCTTGGGCTGTCTTTGGAGGTAGAATAGTCCATAGGTCATGATGAAGAGCACAGCAGAAGTAATGCCACATCTGGACAGAGAATGAGCATCTTTCCCCCTATCAAAACCACCACACATTACATAACAAAAACACATCTTCTAAAATGTCAGTTTAACTCCTGTAGGTGTAATTAATTCAATCTGAAAGGAAATAGCTAAAGAGTTTCAGGAATATGATGACCAACAAATGGTCCTTGAAAATATGTGACACATCTTTATTTGCAAGGAAACACATGTTGCATTTCAGTCACAAAATTACAGCTCTGCCACAAAATCAAACCACAGCATTTCAACCCTTATATCTTCACTTAACCTATTCTCAAAACCCATAGTGTTGTAAGTTTAGTTTAAAAACATAGATAGTATTCTGTACCCACTAGAACAGTCAGACAAACTTAATATAGCAGCTCCTCTGTTCATAAAGAAAACAATTATATAAATTACTTAAGCATATGTATTTACCCAGATTCATAAATGGTATGCATAACCATGATTATAAAACCTCAGTTGTATATAAAAGAATATGCAAGAAGAGAAGTAAAAAGAACAATTGAACTATTAAACCCATAATAAGAGATGTCCGGAATTTTTTACTAAGCTATTTTTTCCTCTTGTAATTTTAATGTACTGAAACCAACCATTTTCTGGGAAGGAATCGGCATTGGCATCAATATTTCATTGTCTAAACAGATCTACCCCTTTAAGACACAGAAATAAATACAGAGGAGTCAAAATCACAGCAGTTAATCCATAATATTTCTAAAAACTACACAGGAAAACTCATATTTAAATATTTCCACTAAAACCTATTTAGAAAATAGCATTATCATGAAGCTTTTTGAGAACAGAGACTTCAGTCTTCAGTTTCAACATCCCAAAAGAACTGAGAAATACTTTAAGAATTTGTTGATATTTTAGCATTATCAGAAATATGAAATAACCCCACAATTTTTAAAATGCTTTTAGAGTTTGATAGGCATTCTTTAACAATAAAAATCCAAAATAATCTGGCTTCTTTTTAAATACATTAGCATAAATATTAGCGGATTACTGGAAGTTGCCACTATTTGGTTTTTCTCTCACATAATATTTGAAGTGCATTTTATATTAAAAAGTGGCAAATTATGACAAAAACCAGAATAAACAATCTTGTGACCATCGCTCTTGTCATTGAGTTTATGACTGGTATAGGCATCGCTGATACTTCATTTAGAAAAAAAAATAAGAAAAACAAATAATTAGAGCATCCAATTTTTGAGGTTTCACTAATGCAGAAGATAAAACTGTAACAGAGCTGACTTTCAAAAGAATATCATATGGACTATTCTTTGTACATATAACCATAAGCATCGTATTTCAATAGGCAAACAAAGAAAAATTATTCCTCTGGTATTTCGTAATCAAGCATTTCACAAGCGTTTCCATATTGTCAAAATGTGATTGTCTTACATTGACCAAAAATTTATACAATATAATAATGCACTTATTAAAATATTTTCCTGTTTTTCTTATATGAAATAAAATTACAATATTATTGCATGATATATGGAAATATAATAAGAAACTGCAAGTTGACCTCATAACACAACTCACAGCTTCATAACTTTGAATAACTTGAATGTTACTATGTTTCTAGATGCCTGGGTTTTTAGATGATTTTTCTTAGGGTACCTTCAAGTAAAAGCTATCCATAAATAAGACCCTAACCCTACCTTACATTTTACTAAGATTTCCCTTTCTTTGCAAAAGCATTTAAACATTTATAGAATAAACTTCACAGTTAAAAAATAATTAGTATGAATGCCTAATGGAAGCCAATTTATTTTGGCCCTATCTTTATTTAAAAAATAAATCTAAAATTTTTCAAAATCCCTGTAGATTTAACAATCAAAAATATAATTCTAAACTGACTTCTTGACATAGGTTGTTTATTTTTTTACATAACTGAAAGTTGACAAGTTTTACTTTGTAACTTTGCAATCATAAACACAAATTGTTTCACTTTCTCTGCTTTGGTTTATTTAACTAATAGCTCTTTTTCCCCTTTTTAGTGTTGTACCTCCACTGCAGAAGCAACAATATCACTGAAGATTTAAATGAGATTCAGTCCCCTTTTCTGACCTGTGTTTCTATTTGTTGCCATTTCTAGACAACTCCACTGATAAACATCTGCTGTTTTTGCAGGCTTCATATAATAAAAACAGATGTGAGCTTTTATTTAGCTTATATATCAGGAAACAAGCAGCTGTGTTTTATTATATAAGCCACTCAGTATTATCTTTGAACAGACAATTCTTTATTCTTTGACTGTTAGAAAACATAAGTTCCCACAGCTACAGCAGATGTCTGCTACACTAAGAGCTTCATTCAAAAACATAATCTGGAGAGCTGGCCCAGTGGCACACTCTTCCTGCTGAGTTTGTACATTGGAAGAAGCCACCTCTCACTGCTGGAAGTTTCGGCAGGGAGTCGTCTCTGTAACAAGCAACAGATCTTAATCCAATCTCTTCCATTTAGGATGCCTACAAGAGGTCAATTGAAGTAACATCTGCTCAGCAGCACGGCTCCTGAAGAACTCAGAGCAGATCGTGGTCCACCCTTGGGCCATCTTGCACAGCCCAGTAAGAAGACAAGAGTGATGATGTAAAATTACATACTTTTCACCTCAAATCCTGCAAACATACAGAGCTGAGACACCAGTTTTCCTCATTCCTTCCTACACACATCAGTTCTCTTCAGTAATAATAAAACTGTTAAGCTACACCATAGTCTTTCTTTATCAGACAACTATTTCTCCATGGTGAAGTTACTGAGTCACCAATAAACAAGACACAGCACCATAAGGACTACAGACAATGAAGATCATATCATGATTCATCAGATGCCAAAAGCCACTGCATTTCTTACCTAATCATCTGGGCTTCCATTCAAACAAAACTGAAACGTTTATTTACTTGTCTTTGAGGGATGGACATTTTGATAGATTACTCTATGGTCTGCGTGCCCTGTCCAGCACAGATTTTGTCACTGACTCAGCAGCTTCTTATACTACATCTGTAGATTACATTTATCAGACAGAATTTTCTCTCATGTAAGAATTCTAGAAAATGCTTAACAGAACACACTAATTGCCTCACACAGAAAATGATAAAAGGAAAGACAAGACTTTGTCTCCAAGAGATCTCAGTTATTATTGATAAAAAACCCATACAATACTTCACCCTGAAATTAAGGGAAAGTATTTTCAAACAGCATATATCAACCTATGTTTGTATTTAACTAGGATGAAGGAAAAAAATCCAATAAATGAAAATAATTCCCCAAATTTTTAATTTTTCATAGAATCATTAGGATTATAGCTACAGATCAGACCTGTGACTTCAAAATGAAGGTGAAATGGCACTGTTTATTTCAAAAATATATTGTTGAATGCTTAAGGTAACTATATTGACCATCTTTCTTTGTTACACCCTTCACTCACAAAAAGTAAGAAGGGGAACCAATTGAAAATAAAATATCAAAATATCAATCAGATAAAAAATTTCCCAGAAAAAAAAATTTCATATGTTATGCTTTCTAAAAGAAGTGCAAAGTTCTTAGAGATTAATAATAGTGTCCTCTTTACTGAGTTCTATATAAATGTCTTGACACACAATAAATATTTCATGAAGTAAATGACACAACTACTTCATGGCAAGTGTGTTTCTATCTCATCCATCTCATCTTTAAAAGACTATGTTTTCCTGCATAATTTCTAGAGACACATTTACCTGCAATAATAGATATTTCAAAAGAGTAAATTCCAATAAACATTCCTATGTAAAAACAATGCTGATCTCATGCTTCTGATTAGTCAGAGAGCTGGCAACCACTAAAACACACTTTGTAAAAGGGAGGCATAGTAAACTTAACGTCACACCTCATAAAAAGCTTTGTAGTCATCCCAGTAGTGGCTCTCAGCATCCTGTAAAATGCTTGTAGCACAAACTCTGACACAGTAGTTTGTAACTTGAAACTGGAGAATGTTGATGAATTCCTGATATTGTTGGACAGGCACTAGGAACAGGGGTCTGTTCAGAGAGAAGGATTAAAGAGACAGTGATTGAAAGGCTGTGCACTAGGAGGTAACAATCCCCAGTACTGCAAATAGTTTTGATTAGTAGGTATCAATCATTCATTTCCTCTTGGTCCTGTAGTCTGAACCTAGCATTCAGTTCTGCAACTTTTTGTTTCAAACGTTCTTAAAATATGTCTGCTTGTCTATAAATTCTCATTTAACCAATCACTGAGAAATAAATTACCTCATCCTATTTTCTGAGACAAGTACATTTGTCATTCACTTATTTGGAGTTTCTGTGTTGCAGCATACTTGCATCAGCAATTATTACATCAGCACTGAGTGCGATAAAGAAAACAGAAGCACAGAGTACAGAAATTCCTTTTGGTAGATATGTACTAAAACTCTTTGATATACCTAAGTAGAACTATTGAGCATTATTTTGGCTCAGACTTCCCACTCACAAAGATACACTTCATGCAGGGGACAGGAAAACATCAGAGGGAAAGTAGCTCTACAGTGCATATAACCACTTAGAAATCATACATTCCTTAGAAATTGTGCTGGTTCAGGGTCCCTCCCCAAAAGCACCATTTCTACTTTTAAATTGCACACGGCTAGAAGCATGTGGACCAATAAAGAGACTCCTAGTCACTTAAGTCAAAATCTCCTAAAAGCAAGTGCAGTTATATTGCCCACCAGGTCAAACACTGTCTTTGACTTAACACTCCTACTTCATACCTTCTCTAATTTTTATTCTGCATGTAATAATAAACTAAGTTCTAAAACTACAATGTATGTATTTCTTTACATGTCTGAATAGAGATGGCGTAAGGAAAAAACTCAGAAATGTATTTTTATATTGTCCTCTAAGATTGCTATGTGCTAATAAATCAGACCTTATGAAAATTATGCATTGCAAAGGTCAGAAAAGGAAATCAAGGCATTAGCACTTTATTTATATGACTGCAGAGTATATTCGGTTCCCTGGACAATCCTGTTTTCTCAAATTTAATAATTAAAAAATACTGATCTGCAAATCAAATGCAGACCTTACACATAAATATTTTGTTTTGCAATGGTTGCTTTAGACTATCATACTGATTCAAGTATTTCCATAAATAGTTCCCATCCTGCATGTGCTAAAAAATATGATGCAACTTGGAAAACTACCACCATACTGGAATGAAGTCTCATATTATTTATGTTTGAATTAAACATTTTAAGTAAAAAGGACATACTTTTTGCTTGTTTCTCTCATTAAACTGCTATACATTGTAAAATGCTGAAAGACATATATCGCTGTGGAAAGGGCAGCATACAGGTCTTGCAGAGGAGCCTTCAAGGGAACATCTTTGCTCTTCTCCTCTAGTCTTGCCAAAACAGCTGCTGCCACTTTGCTGCAGGCCTCTACAAAGTTTGCTCTAATTTCCTGAAGGGAATCATCTCTGCAGGCCAGAGCCAATGGAAGCAATGTGTCGAGTTCTTCCATGATGTCAGAACAAAACTGAGAGAAATAAATGTGGCACCAAGTTATTTGCATTCTGACAGTACTGCTTAATTTATACACACTAGGGTCAGATGCTTGAATAATGAAATTGGCAAGAGACATAAATATACTGAATCAGCTTTACAAACATTTTAATCTCTTAGACAGAGGAGTAACATTTCTTTAAAGTAAATTAAATATTCTTTCATTCCTTCTTGCTTTAAAGCTGTGTATTCTATATTAGGGGAAATATTAAAACCACCTTATGCTAGTAAGGCCTTCATTTGGTTTTGATGTCACTAAATGTACATTCTAAGCACAAGGTTAATTCATTGTAAATAAAGATAATTTTCTAAACTAATTGATTTTGAAAAATACACAAACACATTTCTCAGTACTGGATTTGGAAACAAATGTCATCTCTTAATAAATTCATATATTGATCTCCCTAAAATTATCTCCCCAAATCAGGGTTATTTCAAGCAAACATTCATTAACAGCATTCCAAATCTGCTAGAACAGTTGCAAAGCTTACTAAAAAACGTCTTTCAAACATACCTTTCCTTACAAAAAGAATTTAATTAATAAATGACCTTTCAGCCAAATCAAATAACTCTAAATTGGCTTTATTACTGCTTATGCCAATTAGTTGAATGGCATGTCTAATGATATGAATACAGAAAATCCCTTTATAACCATATTTCAAAGCTTTCGACATTTTCCCATCGAACCACTTGGTAACAGAGCAGATACTAATCAGAATGCTTTAGAACTTTTTGGCTGAAAAAATAATGCCAGTGAAGTTTAAAAGTTAATTCTTTCAAGTAGAAACTACGGGCTATTGTATAAAGCTCTGTTCGGCTTCACATTGTAATGCTTCTCACTTTCTTCTTAATTCCATTTATATAAGATATAGAATATTAATAGTACTGTAAGTACTTCAAAGTGTAGATGGCAAACAGCCTTGGCATTCTGTCTCCCTTCAAACGTCAGATCTTTTGATACCTGCCTTAGCAATTCGTTTTGGTTGCTCCTCCTGTTGGACTGCTCTGCAGGACTCCCTCATTTGCCGGTTGTTTACAAGACTCATTGCACAGCCTGCAGCTGAAAACTCTTCTTTCTGCTCATGCTGAAGAATTTTAGATGAAAAATCCTCAACTGCTATTGTTATACAGTGAGCCACAGAAGAAGACAGGTCTTTAAATGCATTTCTCCAGCCAAAATCCAGTAAAACAGGCTGAAATACATATTAAAATTAAATCAATCAAAAGTCATTATTGAGTGTTAATATTGTCTGAAAATTAAATGCACATCTGTAATTAAATTACAGGACACCGTCATATTTTAAAATTAATTTAAAGAATTTAAAATATAGTCCACTAGAGTTGAAGTAGTATTAAAAGTAGTGTTTACACTCAACAAAACATCCATAATAACATTAAACTTGCCATCAAATTTTTAAGAAAAAAAAATTCCTGTTTAAACAGGACAGCTTTTAAAAACCCATGCTTCATCTTCACTTGATTTCTAATCTTTAACAGAATCTACTTAACAAAGTCAAAAGAATTTATAGACATTTTCAATAGTATAACAAGTAATGTAGCCATGTATGCCCTGTAGTAATTTTCACTGCAAGGTAACAACTGGAAGTTACTAACCATGAATCTCAATGTGAAACACTTAAGAGAAGCTGGTTTTAACACAGCCACACTGTATTTCACTTCTCTAGAATGGGATTTAGCAAAGATTAAAATGTTCAAATAGAGATTTGTAGTGTTTAGCCAGTGCTGGCTTTTACTGTGGTTTACATCAGTTCCTGGCCTTCTTTAAACATAGACTTCTGAAGTCATCTAAGTGTAACAGTTGCTAGAAGTAGACACAGTATAGGTATGATTACTTTTTGACTTATCTGACTTTGCATTGCTCTTATGACTTAAATCAGACTTAAACCTTTCCAGAAGTGGCCAGTTGAGAATTGCTCCACTGTAAGAGACATATTTTAATGACACGAGATGATGTTCAGTAAATATTTCCACCACGAGGGCACAGTAGGAGAACAGAAAAGACAGATTCCTAACTATTCCTGTGCTATTATACTAAACTGGAAGAGAATGAAAGGCTACAAAGTGAAGCCCTTCTAGTTTACTTCAATTTAAAAGTTGTATCCTCCTTTCTTTCCCTTTCCCCACTAGCAACATTCAGCTCCTGTAAGCACAGAGACAGCCCTTATGGACACACACTTTTGCACTCCCCATTTTTTTGGTAGGGATCAAGTACATCCCAATCTACCCAAAATATTCTTCTTTGTAATACATAAGAACATTAGTCTCACACATCAATCCAAAGCACATTTTAAAAAAAATTCAGCATTAAAATGGAGCCGTTAAGAAATTAAATTCCACTATCATAAAATAGCCGACTTGTTGGAGCACTTAGGTGCCATAAAATCAACAATAAAAATGTGTTATGTAGTAGATGGGAGCCGGATAAAAACTTAATCTTATATGTACATTCTACAAAGCATAGTGCTTATTACACAGTAGTTTGCTGGCATCAAAGCAACTAGACATTGTATGAGTACCTATACCTCTAGGAAGAATCATTATGATTAAATTCTAAGAACTTCATAAATTTTCTTTAAGATTCTTTAAGATTATATGTATAATACTAAGAAAGCTATCATATTTTAGTAATTTTTTTCCATTTTGTTATACTTATGTTTTTTCTGTTATTAAATACTAAATACCAACCACGTCTTTGAATGCCATGAGATTTTATTCCATCTTAACTGAAACTTTGCACATAAAAGTAATCCCAGTAGCTGAAGCAATAAAATTACGGCAATAGATGTTTATAATGAACATGGCTAAAGTCTACACTGGAGACACACACAAAAGAAAATCCCATACAAAGTGTAAGACTCTTTTCATACTCACCTCTTCTACCTGAAGTAACTGTTCAGGAAGCACGCTGGTTTCATTTGCTCTAGTTTCTCCTATTAAAAGCTCCCCACTAGCTCTCTTCAGAACTCCTGCACAGTATGATAAAAGAGATCAAAGTTAAGATTAATTCTGTAGAAAAGTCAGCAGCCTATATCTTCTGATATATCAATATGAAGCATAAAAAAAACCCTCAAGATGTAGGGGAATACTAATGTTATGATGAAGTCAAATTCAAGTTATACACAGTTCCTTTTATATAACATGATGAAATCCACATCTGGTTGTAATTGTGTTCTACACAAATGCACATATAATGTGTAAAATATGGTTTCTTTTGTCACTAATTCATTTTTATACTGATTGTGAAGTCACCTCTTTTTATGGAGAACAGATAACACATCAGTTGTATAGAAATTAATTTCTCCTTTTTGTTCAAAAAATTATATCAATTGAACACAAATATATTTTCACAGTTTTTACTTATTTGGAATCACCAATTTAACAAGAATAAAGAGGCAGTTAATTAGTACAGTTATTATAAGCAAAATGATGGCTTATAAAAAAATAAAGAACAAGAGAAGCTCCTAAGAAGAGCTGGTACAAAGCTCACTTTTACATCACTCACTCACTTAGAGTAATGGGAATACTGTCCCAGTTTCATCAAGGACAAACCAATATCTGGGGATGATATCACTTTTATCAGTGTTTCAAGAAATCTGGGTCCTGAAGTGCATTGATGATTCCTCTTCCAAGTGATACAAGCACAAATGGAAGTGCTTGTTGGGGATGTGAAAGTCAAAGGCAGCCTGAGTGACCGTGACACAGTGGAGTTCTAGATCCTGAGAGCAGGAAGGAGGATAAAAAGCAAGCTCACACAGCCTCAGGCTTCAGAAGAGCAGACTTTGACCTCTTCAAATATCTGCTTGGAAGAGTCCCATGGGATAAAATCCTAGGAAATGGGACACAAGAAATGTGATTAATATTCAAGGATCACCTCTGCCAAGCTCAAGAGAGTTGAAAAAAAAATTGTCAGAAGGCCTGCATGCATGAACAAAAAGATCCTACCCAAACTCAAACACAAAATGAAGCATACAGAGCATGGAAGTAAGGATAGGTAACCTGGGAGGGACACATAACAACTTCTGAGCATGGAAAAAGTTAAGGAAGCTAAAGCCCAAATGCAACTAATTTGGCCAGGGATGTCAAAGACGACAAGAAGGGCTTCTATAAGTACAGAGGTGGTAAGTGGAAGACTAGGGAAAACATGAGCCAATTGATCAACAAGATGGGGGACCTGGTAACACAGACATGGAAAAGGCTGAGATACTGAATATCTTCTTCAACTCAGTTACCTACTAGCAAGACCAGCCTTCAGGAATCCCAGGCCCCAGAGACCAGGAGGTAAGGTTGGAGCAAGGAAGATGTACTCTCAGTGGAAGAGGATCAGGTCTGAGAATAACTAAACAAACTCAACATATGGAAATCCTCGGGCCCTCGTGGGATGTACCGACAAGTGTGGAGGGAGCTGTCAGATGTCGTTGCAAGGCCACTCTCAATAATCTTTGATCAATCATGGCAACTGGGAGAAGATTCCAAAGGCTGGAAGAAAGCAAATGTCACTCCTATTTTCTAAAAGGGCAAGGAGGGCGACTCAGAGAATCAGAGTCTTGTCAACCTCACTTCAATGCCAGGGAAAGTAATACAGGCATTTCCAGGCATATTACTGACAAAGAATTCATCAGGAGTACTCAGCACAGCTTCAATAAGGGGAAGTCATGCTTGACCATCTTGATAAACTTCTGTGAAGAAATGATTGGCCTGGCAGATGAGGAGACAGCAGTGGATATTGTCTGCATGGACTTCAATAAAGCCTATGGCATTGTCTCCCGTAAGTTCTCATTATAGGACAAGCTGTAGACAAGCTCTTGATGTGTGGACTGGAGAAAGAGTCACTAAGGTGAGTTGAAAAGTGGCTGAATGGCCAAGCTCCAAACACAGTGATCTGTGGAACAAAGTCTAGTTTGAGGCCAGTAATTAGCAATCTATCTCAGGGGTCAGTACTAGGTCCAATCCTGATTAACATCTTCATTAATGATCTGGATGATGGGGTAGAGTGTACCCTCAGGAAGTTTGCAGCTGACATGAAACTGGATGGCAGACAGTCATGGTGCCATCCAGAAGGACTACGAGGCTGGAGAAATGGGCACACTAAAACCTCATAAAGTCAAAGAAGCAAAGTCATGCATCTGGGGAGGAACAAATCCAGGCATCCAACCCATGCTGGAGTTCTCCCAGCTGAAGAGAAGCTTTGCATAAAAGGACCTGGGAGTCCAGAAGTACACAAAGTTGAACGTAAGCCAGCAAAGAAGGCTGATGGTATTCGGTCTGCATCAGGCAAACCGCTGTCAGCAGGTCAAATGAAATGATTCTTCCTGTCTGCTCAACAGTGGTGAGTACAGTTCTGGGTTACTCAGTACACATGAGAGACATGAGAGACATGAACATACTGGAGAGTGTCCAACAAAGGGCCATGGAAGATGATTAAATAAATAGATCATCTCTTCCATGAGGACAGACCTCGAGCACTGGGACTGTTAGCCAACAGAAGAGAAAGATAAAGGCAGGATATACCATTAATGCATATAAATACCTGAAAGGATGGTCCACAGAGCCCAGAACCAGACTTGCCCAGTGACAGGGCCAGTGGTCACAGACACAGACAGACACAAATCAGAAGGTTTCCTCTGAACATCAGGAAACTCTTTTTTTACTGTAAGGATGACCAAGTACTGTAACATTGTCCAGAGAGGTTATGGAATCGCCATCCTTGGAGATACTCAAAAGCTATCTGGACATAATTGTGGGCAATTGGCTCTAAAGGCCTTGCTTGAGCAGGGATTGTTGGACAACATCAACTCCAAAGGTCCCTTCCAACCTCAACCATTCTGTGATTCTGTGAGTCACAAAGAAACACAAGAAAAACAGCAAACTATATGGTATTTTTAAAATCTGTCTTGTAGCATAAAGCTGGTAAACAACACTGGTGCAAATATTCCTAACGTAATGTACTTCATATGAAATTAAAAGAGGTTTTAAATGACCAGGTGCTGCCAAAGCATTGTAAAGATTATCTTCTAGGCATAAACTCAGAGGTCTTTAGTGATCTGAAGCTACTAGTAGTACCTGGCCAAGGTTTAAAGAGCTTATCTCTTTCTATTAAATTTCCAGCATTTGATCACATAGAGGATTTAATTTATCCAAAGTAGATTTTACCTTTTCTCTAATCAATTTGCATTCTGAAAACAAACACTGTTTTTCATATACCTTTACAACATTGTAGAGCTTTGAAGTTTTTGTGGGTTTTTTTGTTTGGTTTGGGTTTTTTTTTAATATGTTTCAGATTTTTTCCTAAATACTGTTTTTGCTTGCATTTTCAAAAGATGTTGACAGATTTGAGCTGGGAAAAATGAAAGATAAAATGGTAGAAAAAAAATATTAACCAGGCCATCCAGCTCCCTGATCATTCAACATATTACAGACAGTACCATAAACTTACTGTGGTTTTTTCAGTATGTTTTAATGTAGTTTATGATGAAGATTCTAACAGTTTTCTTCAGAAATTAGTCCAGAATTAAAAAAACCCAAACAACTCTAACTGATTGGATATTTTCCCTCTTTTCTACTCTGTGCTTTCTACCTTAAATTTACCTTTTTTTCCCTTGCAATTCTCCTTTTTTACAGATATAACATCACATTCTAACTATAAGCACAAGTAATCATCAATATATTCACATTCTCATCTTATCGTCACTACTTAGATCTGCTATTTATAACTTTTTATATTGAGACTTTAAAGGAAACTCTAAACATTTAACCTAAAATCCTTGTGTATTCACAGCACTGCTGCCTTACTTGTTACAAACTCACAGCTGAGATAAATAGGTATCTAGCTGATGGCAGATTTGTGACTCCAGGATCAGAGGCAAAGAGCCAAAGGATGCTTACACCCACATCAGTTATTTTACAGGCTCCTTCATTACTAAATTAATATGTTCTACTAGATTACCTCACCTCCTTTTCCAATTAACAGTCTGGGCACTCCTGCTTCATACTTATACGTATCTATCTATGTGTATGTAGGTTTACACACATTAAAAACTTCGCTGGTCTTCCCAAAGAAGCCCCAAGTTCACGTCTCCTATATTTTACTGAGTTCCTTTGGTTTCTCAAATTTTTGCTTTCCCCAGATCTCATCTGGGTATGGTTGGTCTTAATCTTCTTCAATTTAACCTCCAGCTAGCAAGGGTTCCCTTCACACTTGGTACTGAACATTGTACAATTAGCTACAGCCCCCACAAAGCCTCCACTCTTCATATGCTACTACAACCTTCCTCTCAAACGCCATTTCCACAGAGACAGATAACAAGTTATACCCTTCCTGTCCTGCGACTTCTTCACTTGTGTGAGAGGCTGGAAGGATTGCTCGCTCAAAATGTTTCAGGTGTGTGTGTGTGAGGGAAAGGCAGGTCAGTCCTTGTTCTGGTGAGGCAGTGCATTGCTCCATACACTCCGCCCGCTCCAGGCCTGCATCCCAGCCCCACAGTGGCCACCAATCCCTGG
>VXBT01003065.1:0-10853 GCA_013400235.1 Oriolus oriolus
GTTTGCTCTGCTAATTAACGGCTCCAGTATTCCTGGGAGCGTTTAGATGTGACAGCGATGTTGCATCAGTAATGTTAGTGTATAAATATCGTTGTGTAATTGGGGGAGAATCGCTCAGCTGTGAACTTTCATGTGATTGATTCAGTTGGATATATGGGAGGGGCGGGGGGAGGGTTTGGAGCAGGATCTTTTGTGCTAAAGGGGGGGGGTTGTAAATACTTCTATGCTCAGCTCGCTCGTGTAGCTTCTTGAGCTGAGCTGTGTAGAGATTGAACGGCCTAGTACTGTAATTAAAAGTACTAAGGTTGATTTTTCGGTTGTGTCTGGAAGCGTGGTGTTGGGGGGGGTGGGTTTCTGTCTTTTTAAAGAAAATCAAATGTATGTTGTTTTAAAATTGTTGCATGTTCAATTCAAACTTTTTAACAAGTCCTTGATGTTTCAATTTAAAAGTGACCAGTGGGGCTGAGGCTGTGTCCACTGAGGCTAAGATGACTGCCTTTCCTGGCCATGGCTTTTCCATACATTGTGTGACCCTTGCCCTATGACCCTTTGGCTGACCTTACCGGAAGCCATGACGACAGCAGCCTTTTGCCATTAGACGCAGGGTGATGGTGAGGATTCCAAGGGTTAGACAAAACTGGTTAAACTGAACTAGGTGACTGTTACCTTGCGTGTTTTGTGGCCAAACCACCACCAAAAACCTCATACTGTGATGTAAGTACTTAGTGTAACTAGTAAACGTTTTTGTAAAATGTAGAAATGCATGTAATCAGTTAAGTTTTATATTTTACAATGTTCTGTAAAATAAAACTTAGCAAGGTGAATCTAATAAGGAGCAGTCACTCTCTAACAGATCTTAGGAGCACAGACTTGTAGGATGTTAGTCTGTTTGATTTGCCATTAATATAGATCATGGCAAAATTGCAAAGTTTATTGGAGGCTTAGCGAAATTAAGTCCTACTCCAGTAAATATGACTGTTAAAACTAACTTTTTCAGAACATTGAGCTTCCTTCTTGCTAGGAGACGACCTAACTTTGTTTCTTTGTACAATCAAGGTGGGGGTGGTGGCGGATATAGCAGTCGGAGACAATCGGGACGAGATAAATACGGACCGCCCGTTCGTACAGAGTTCAGGCTGATTGTTGAGAACCTTTCCAGTCGCTGTAGTTGGCAGGATTTGAAAGTAGGTATTGATGTTCTGTGTGACGTCTGTTGTGAATGTCAGGAAGCAGTAGCTTCCTTTCGTAGCAACGTAGATTTTGATGCAGTAGAATAATTAAAAAGTGTTTGTGCGCATTGAGTGCTGCTTGCAGAGCCCCACGTTCTGTAAGTGCCCTGTGCTCCCCACAGGATTTCATGAGGCAGGCTGGGGAGGTGACCTATGCAGATGCCCACAAAGAACGTACAAATGAAGGAGTGATCGAGTTCCGGTCATACTCGGACATGAAGCGTGCCCTGGACAAGCTGGATGGCACAGAGATAAACGGCAGGAAGATCAGGCTGGTGGAGGACAAGCCACGCTCCAGCCACAGGCGATCCTACTCTGGCAGCAGGTCCAGGTAACTCAGGGGACATGCTGGTCACTGCAGCAAAAATGGTGGCACTCAGCATGGGGATGGGTACCCTACCTGCAGCAGTTACCTTCAGCTGATGGTTAAGGAATAGGAGGAGGCCTCAGAGTGTAGAAGGGAATATTTTACATCATACAGCAAAGCCAGGTTTGAGCAGTTTTCCACATGTGAAACCTCAAATGTGATTTCATTGACAGTACATTGAACCCACCCTGGTGGGACCACCCTTGCTTGCTCTTGAGAAGTTCTGTAGCAGCTGTTCTCCGTTAGATTACACTGCTGTATAGCACAATGTATTGGATGCATTCAGGAAGATTCTTCCCTGTGAGGATGGATTTCCCAGAGAAGCTGTGGCTCCCCCATCCCTGGAAGTGTCCAGGGCCAGGTTGGACCGGGCTGGAGCAACCCGGGCTAGTGGAAGGTGTCCCTGCCCATGGCAGGGGGTGGAACAAGGTGATCTTTAAGATCCCTTCCATCCTATACTTGATGATGGAGGAGGCACCAGGCAAAGACAAAGAGAATGACATTTTAAATGTCTGCAGGTCACGATCCAGGAGACGGTCTAGAAGCAGAAGTCGGAGAAGTCGGAGCAGCCGCAGCAGATCCCGTAGTGTCTCCAAAAGCCGTTCCCGGTAAGTGCCCCAAAGTTAGTGCTGCCAGTGCAGGAACTCCCTCACTGACATGTTTACAGGTGCTGGAAGTGCACTGCAGACCATGCAGAATAAACTGTCTCTCTCTTTGCAAGATCTAAATCCAGGTCACGAAGCAAAGACCGCTCCCGTTCCAGATCCAAAAGCAGGAAGTCCAGATCAAAGAGCAAATCGAAACCCAAGTCTGACAGGGGTTCACGCTCGCACAGCAGATCCAAGGAGAAGTCTGAGAAGTCCCGGTCCAGATCCAGGTCCAGGTCTCGATCTCCCAAAGAAAATGGTAAAGGGGATGCTAAGTCTAAGTCCAGGTCCAGGAGCAGGTCTCGCTCCAACTCTCCACAGCAGCAGCCATCTGCCAAGGCTCGCTCCGAGTCACCGCCCAAAAGAGCCGCGTCCAGGTCCCGCTCCAGGTCTCGCTCAAAGTCCCGCTCGCGATCAAGATCCAGTTCAAGAGATTAGGACTAGAACTCTCCTCTCACCTTGCACACTATTATGGAACATTTTCCTACCTGTCAGGCCATTAGTGTTATGTTAGTACTTCAGAAGTTGGTTTTTTCTCTTGCAGGAGTGAATGGCCTCAGAACTAAGGCATAAAGGTTTAATTTGTATCCCAAATTTGACAATACCAGGTGGAATGGTGGTACAAAGCAGGAAAAGTCCCCCTTTTGTAGAAATTGAGCTGGAAGTTTGATTTTATAGCATTTCTGCAAGAGTAACTTAACTACTCTTAAATGCAAAGTGGTTTTTATATTAAAAATAAACTGAATATAAACAGGCTTAAATATGGGCTTTTTGAAAGTATCCTTTTTTCCTATTTTTTTCATGGCATTAGAGCTATGGGTGTCATTAGCTTCATATGTTTCAGCCTGCTGCCAAAGGCAGGATTGCCTTGCTGGGCAGGTCACAGAGTTTATCTTAATTGTGGAAGCAGGCTGCAAACTGTATAAACCAGTAACAGTACTAGGAAGGTTTTAGACCAGCAATAAACTCTTTAAGTTGGAGGACTTATGTTGTACCTTAACTTGCCAAAAGAACATTCCCCCCATACTGAGACTGTATTAAAGGTAACAAAGGTACTCTGGAACCTGTATCCTACAGTATTGCTGAAAACCCCTTCGTTCCAGACTTGAAAGAATAAAAGCTTTCTGACGTTTCTTGCTTGAATCTCAAGTGTCACTGTTGTCAGACACGAAGGTGTCTCTTGGCTGTGGTCCAAGTCACTAGTATGTTGTATGGTTTGTCAGCCTCCGAGTCCCCATTGGACATGAAACCCAGGTAAAGAAATCTGTCTTCCCTCCCCTTTGACTCACTTATGTTAACGTTTTGCTTCAGACTAGGAGAACTATAATCCTCTTGTGTGTAGGTCCGAACTTTATTGGAAATGTAATCTCTTGGAGCTAGAGTTCTAGTTTTAACAAAGGCTTTGCTAAACCACAGTTGCCAATTCACTTAAATTGTGGAATAGGACTCATCCCAAAAATTCCCCTTTATAGTTAAATTGATTTTTGTAACATGCAGTAGCAAACAGTAGAACTGCCTTGTACTCTTTATACAACGTGTAGTTTGACTTGTATAAAATTAAATTGGTGACTCAAACTCTTGTGTTCATTGCAGTGAAATGGGATTCTTGCTCTGCCTTGTGCTGGGGAAATCACAACTTACTCTGCTTTTATGGAGAAACTTCTTTGGTTTAGGGAGAGACTTGGTAGCTCATGAAAGGCTCTTGGTGGTGTGCTTGAGACCAGCACAAGCTCTTTGTGTCTCAGTTCGCCACCTTGTCCTTTCTGCAGGTGTGGCTGGGTGTGACAGCTGCACCTCTGCTCCCAAGTTACACACCTGCCCAGAGGAATTGGGTCAGCACGAGGCACATGTGAAATGTTACTTGATGCCAACCTGTCTTTTCCTGGAATTTCTTTATGCTATAAACAATTCTCTTGAAATTCAGTTTCTGACCGTTTCCTGATCATCTCTAGAAAGCTGCACTGTGCCTGCTGCAGGTGAGTATCCATGCTAGTGGCAGAGGGGATCCTAGGGAGAGTGGTGAGTTCTGAGCTCACGTTCCTGGAACCTGAACTGGAGTGGTGCCATGCCTGGTGTTGCCGTAAGATGAGGTTATCGGCCTGGGTGCTGCAGTGTTATCTGCACCCGACCCCGGTGGTAATTTGTGATAGGAGTTTCTGGGTTAAATTGGAGCTGGTTGTTGAGGGTGGTGTATTTTAGCATAATGAGTAGAAAAACAGTGTTGCAGTGTTGGTTACTGCAGGATCTCAGATGGGAGGGGAGTACTGGGGGCTTCCGACAGAATTCAGACTGGGCAAGAGCAGTTCAGGTTTACAGCCTAAGGTATATTTGAGGACATAATTAAACTTGAGTTAACCTATCTTGGTTATACTTCTGATGATGGAGTAGGTCAGACTTCAGGGAGAACTGCTCCTCTTTATGAAGTTCTCTTAACAGAACTTCACAGAGAACTCTGGTAAAATACACATCACACTCCCCTAAAGAAGGATTGAGCTCGGAGCTGAGCAGGTTAAAAGGTACATGTGTGTATTTCCTGTATGTGTGTGTGATAACAAGATGTTGATCATTCTTTGTAGATACAATCTCTTCTTTCTAAAACTGACCCCAGTGCCAGCCAGAGGATATCTCGGCCACTCCGAGGCCGTGGGCACCCCAGCCTTGGTCAGCAGCACAGAATGATGGCTCTCAACCAGCCACACTCAGCTTTCTGAAACAAGATTGCTCTGACTGGTTATGTTTTGAGTCCTCTTCATTCACGAAATACAGGGAGGGGCCAGATTGCATTTGACCAATTTACCTGCAACTCCTTTAAATATGAAGATTTCTTGGTGTGTTACTGGAGGCACATTGCCTGTCTCCTTCACTGCTGCCCTTTACTGTGCAAATGAAGCAGGGACTCCTTGGCACAACTCGTCCTTCTGGATGGGTTTCCTCTGGAAAGCCAGGAGGATTTTGGTAGTGCCAGAGCCTGAGCCAGACAGTGAAGTGACATGGCTTGTGATAATGGTGTAAGGAACCAGCAAAATCCAAACCCCCTCAGTGTTCCAGCTCTGTCAGCAGCACTTTTTGTGGGAGTGGAACACTGAGGCTGGTGTGTGTTGGTGATCACAAGTGTGATTATTCCTGAGATCTCTTCTGGGTGTGATGAAAAGGGCTGGGATACATCTCCGTACAGGAGTGAAAGGCTACAGGACCTGCGTGCTGGCTGCACATGTTTTGCTTTGCCTACAGTAGCAACAATAGTTTGATGGCAAAACCACCTGGCATTGTCATAAAATTGTTAAAAACTCAGTTTTTAACCTGACCCTGGAAACAACTTTTTGGGGATGTGCTTCACAACTGGGCTACCTGAGGTTTTTTGGTTTTTTTTTTTTTTTTTTGGTTGGGGGTTGTTTTGTTTTGCTTCTGGTTTCTTTGTTTTTTGGCATTTGGTATAATCAATATAAATTTGTCTTTTTAAAGACAAAAGAGAAACCTGCCTTCTCATCAAATGTGGGCCGCAGGATTGACAAAATCTAAGTGTCCTGTAGCAAATTGTGAAGGAGAAATCAGAAATACCATTAAAAGTGAAACCTAGAATCTGTATTTGCAGTCTGGTCCTGGCCTTTTCCTGTATTTGAAAAAAGCATCCTTCCGTGTATTTTTGTTTTTGACATAAATGCAAGTTTTATCCTTCAATCATAGAATCCTCAACTGGTTTGTGTTGGAGGGACCTCAAAACTCATCCCCTGCCACCCCCTGCCATGGGCAGGGACACCTGCCACCAGACCAGGTTGCTCCAAGGCCCCTCCAACCTGGCCTTGGACACTTCCAGGGATGGGGCAGCCCAAACCTCTATTTGATTCACTTTTTATTTGATTCTACATTGGGAAGAGTTGTGTTGCTGTAAGGAAGGGCACAACTTGTGTGTGTGATGTACACTAAAATAAATCTCTCACCTTGCAAATATCACTGCTTGGAGCAGAGCTAAGGGGCCCGAGTAAGTGACACTCCCTTTTCCTACTATAGCATTTCTACCTCTCAATTCCATGGTTTCAGACTCTGTTTACAACTGGGAGATGACTCTGTCCCAATCCTGACTGTAACCACCTTTAGATGAGCAATAGGGAGGGGCATTTAAAACAATTCTTGGATTTCTTCTTCACATGTGAAATAACTTGAACTATTTCCAATTCCTACTGAAGTCTAGTTTAGGTTGGCACTATAACATCCACAGAGCAATTTCATACATCAAAGAGCAAAAGCTGTGAAAGCAGGAACTTGGCTGAGGAGCCTGGAAATCCCAGCAAATAGCTGAGATGCTGGGAATGTCCTTGAGAGGTGATGCAAACCCTGGGATTGTTTGAAAGATGCATCATTTGGATGTGGTTGGTGGTAAAGTTCCTTCAACACCCTCAGCAGCTCTTTGCTGTGTCCTGGCTTTGTCAGGGCTGTTTAAAGCAAACAGGAACATGTTACTTTAAAGGGTGAGAAGCACAACTAACACAAATATCGCTCTGTGTAGGGCCAGCAGTTTAGGAATTTCACCTATGTGTCCTTGGGATCATAATGGTTTGCTTTTACACCGTGATCAGCCCTTTTCCCCCGCTTTTTTTTTTGTGGTTAGGTGAAAAGAATGAAATAGCAGAATATGGGCTCAACTCTCACAGCTCCCTCACACGTTATTAGTTTGCTAAATGTGTGTGTAGGTGTCAGAGGGGAAGTTTCAGCTGTTTCATAATCCAGTAAAAATTTGCAATAAACAAACTGCTCTGAAGTGGCTCATAAACTTCCACCCTTCTAGCAACATCAGTCATTCCCAGGCTGGGTTGGAAGCACATAGGTGTGTTGCTGTGGCAGAAGGAATGGCACAGCAGCCGGTATGATTCACACCACTGAAAAAGTGCTGACCACAGGAAGATGTCTGCAGCGAATGCATGACTCAGGGCGTAGTTCACACCAGCTTGTACTAGGACTCAAGTTTTGGGCACGGTTCTGGGTGATTCTCTGACTCAAGGGCAACATCCTCTCATTCACAGAAAGCGGCTTTTGCAGTGTTGCCTAATTTAGGGTATCTTAAATACTCTTTTTATTAATTTTTGAAGCAGAAGCTTAAGCCTTGCTCTAATGTTTTTCCTTTGGGTAAGAACTGAGTACAGTGATTTCAGTCCAAAATACCAAAAACAGTGGAGGGAAAGCTGCAGGTGACACCAGGGTTGGAGGTGACAGCCTGTGCTGGCATGTGGATGGAGTGGGGGGGGTGTAGCTTTATTACTGGTGTGTGCAGCTCCTGGAACAGGATTATCCTGTAAATGAGAATAAGAAGTTAGTGCTGTTAAGCCAGCAGGCGGTAACTGGATCACAGCTCATGGGCCTGGTGTGACCACAGTGCACAACTGCGCTCAGGTGAGCTGCTGGGAGCAGAGCAATGTTCCCCCAGAACGGGGTAAAGTGCAAAATGCTTTCCCGTGCACAGCTCTTGTGCTCCTGGCTCTGCTCAGCATCAGCACGAGAGGAAAATAACACAGCGCAGTCTCTTGTGATCACAGTGGTGACAGGGATGCTGTACAATTCACCTGGAGGGTGCCACAGCAGCTCCTGCTCAGCTCTGGTACAAGCATGGAGTAAGCGCTGACAGTAGCTGGAAACACAAGAAAAGTATTTCTGAAAGAGCCTCTCCAGTTACCTTGTCTGCGTCTGTTTGCTGACAGTTAAAACCAGCTGCTCTGTGACACTGAAAGTGTAATCCACCACTTGCCATCATCCAGGTGTCACCTGTGTACATGTGGCAGCCCAGACCAGAAGTGTTTTGTAGTTCTCCACACACAACATCCCCCTGGAAAGCGTGAAACTGATACACAGCATTGCAGTGACCTTCCCAGTGGGAATAAAAGCTGCGGATGGCAGCAGCTTCCTGGTGCTTCATGTTTTATGAGGTCTCTGTCAGGCTTTTGGGACATGACTGTGGGTGAGGACAGGAGTGACAGGCACTACCACGTGTGGATGCTGCCATCGTGTGAAGAGCAGGATGTTGTGGGGATGAATCCCAGCCAAATGAGTCCCAGAGCAGCACAGCCCTGCACACGCTGGGTGTCACGGGACTAATGGCACAGCAGAGTTGAATAATCCGTGTCAGAATAAATTAAATCATAAAAGCATTACGAAGAGCTAAGTTTTAGTAAACAAAAGTTCATAGAATCACAGAATAGCTCAAGCTGGAAGGGATCTGTAAGGATCATCAAGTCCAAAACCCTACTCCTGGCAGGACCACCTAAAATTAAACCACAGGGACTGAATCTTGTCCAGACACTCCCTGAATTTGGTGCTGTGACCGCTTCCCTGGGGAGCCTCTTCCAGGCACTGAGCAGCCTCTGGGTGAGGAACCTTCTCCTAATGTCCCACCTGAACATCCCCTGAGGCAGCTTCGTTCCATCTCCTCGGGTCCCGTCGCTGGTCCCAGAAGGGGCAGATCAGCACCTGCCCCCCGGGAGGAAGGTGCAGACAGCGATGGGGTCACCCCTCAGCTGTCTCTCCTCCCAGCTGAACAGGCTGAGTGGCCTCAGCTGCTCCTCCCAAGGCCTGCCCTCGGGACCTTTCACCATCCTGGTCCCCTCCTCTGGACACACTCCAGCCCTCAGGTGTCCTTTGTGTGCTGGGGGCCCACACTGTCCCCAGGACTCAAGGTGAGGCTGCCCCAGAGCAGAGCAGGACAGTGACCCCCTGATGTCCCCCTTGGGGCTGCCAGGGCACTGCTGGCTCCTGTTCCACTTGCCCTCAGCCCAAACCCCCCGAGCCCCTTCCCCAGGACAGCTCTCCAGCCCCCGAGGCGTAAGTACAGATCCTTTCCAACAGAGGTCACAGAAATGGAAGTTGAGGCACAGAGAGGGAAATAGCCTGAGGTTACATCATCCAGAGGCTCACTGGGAAGCCAGGGCTGTTTCCTCTTTTTTGCCTAATGTAGCTGTTTCCCAGGAATTCATCATTCTGAATTCATGATTGTTTTTTTACAGCAAGCACAGGCAGGAACAGGGAACTGATGGGAGAAGGGGAATGCTGGGTTGCTTTTCAATTGCCTGGGTTTCACTCTGCTCCCGATTCAAATCTGTTTGACCTTCCCTCTGCAGCATAAAAGGACTGATATGGGAAAACCTTTTTGTACACTGTGCTACTGGAGGTTTGTTTGAAAATGGGGAAGAAGGCAGCAACAGCAAGGGAAATATATTATTACTTCCCTCCTGATTTGCAACATCTATTGCTTCATCAGAGTCTGTGACTTAATATTTTTAATGTACTAAAAATTTTAGAGTACTAAACTCAAAGTGGCAAGGAGCTTGCAGATACACAAAAACTGTGAGATTGTTCCTACAATCTCCAAAGTGAGCAGGAACACTCCATGCCCCGGGTTCTGAGCAGCCAGAGCTGGCTGTCAGGGGGAGCAGGCAGTCACCTCTCCCCAGCCCATCCAAAACACATCGAGGGCTCTTCTTAGAAGCTTTTCATACACTTGGCTCTTGTGCTTCCAGCCTCAGTTCCTTCCACTCCCACCTTCTGCAGGTAAATGGGCCAGACCTTGTGTAAGTGTCTGAAGACACTTCTTGTGTGGCCACAGAATGCTGAAGGGTGGGCAGGTGAGCAGCCCTGGGTTTGACCAGAGCCCTCTGGAAGCGCTACTGCAGTGTGTCTGTCCTGCATTTCCACTACAGGACCAGCTGGAGTGATCCTTTCACTTCCCAGGGATCTTGGGGATGTCGCATTAACATTCTCTGGACCCTCTTTGGGCCTGGGGTTGGAGTGCCAGGGAGGGGAGTCTGCCCTGATACTAATGCCAGACAAGGCCTGGGGAGCTGATATGGTCCCTTGGCTGCTGTGGAGGACACATCCCCATTGAGGGTGTCTGATTCCTCTCAGAGGAATCAGGTTTGGTTAATCACACAATCTTAGAATGGGTTGGACTGGGGGGGACCTCAAAGGCTCATCCCATTCCACCCCCTGCCATGGGCAGGGACACCTTCTACTATCCCAGGGTGCTCCAAGCCCTGTCCAACCTGGCCGTGGACACTTTCAGGGATCCAGAGGCAGCCACAGCTTCTCTGGGCACCCTGTGCCAGTGCCTCTCCACCCTCACAGGGAATTCCCTCCCAATATCCCATCCATCCCTGCCCTCTGGCAGTGGGAAGCCATTCCCTGTGTCCTGTCCCTCCATCCCTTGTCCCCAGTCCCTCTCCAGCTCTCCTGGAGCCCCTTTAGGCCCTGGAAGGGGCTCTGAGCTCTCCCTGGAGCCTTCTCCTCTCCAGGTGAGCACCCCCAGCTCTCCCAGCCCGGCTCAGAGCAGAGGGGCTCCAGCCCATCGCGCCTTAGTGAAGCAGCGCCCTGCGGCTCTGTCCTCCCCCGTCCCGTCCAACCCCAGGCCCGCGGCCCGGGGGTGCCCGGCCGGTCCGGGGGGCTCCCGGCGTTGCCATGACGACGCTCCCCTTCCCCGCATCCCCCCGAAAAGCTGCGGCGGGGCTGAGCGCGGCCCTGCGGATGCGGCCCCGCGCGTTTCCACGGCGACGGCGCGGCTGAGCCGCCCCCTCCCCGCGCTCCCCGCGCACACTCGGACCGGCCCCGCGCCCCTCCCGCTCCGCGCCCCCC
>VXBT01003065.1:10987-32020 GCA_013400235.1 Oriolus oriolus
CCGGGAGCGGCTCGCTGGCTGTGCCCGCGGCCGCCGCACCCGCGCTGTGCCCCCGCGCATCGCCCGCCGATCCCCCGGCCGGGCTCGGGTCCCGCCGGCGCTGCGAGCTGCGAGGCGCTGCCCAGCCCTGTCCGCGGGACTGCGCTGCCCCGGCTGCCCCGAGGGAGCTCTCCGGGACGCGCGGAGCTCGGCAGCGCCTTGCACGGCGGACGCTTGGCCGCGTTTCTTCAGGTGTTTCTCAAGCACCGGGTGAGCGGGTGCTGTCCCGGCGCCTGCAGTGACACCGCTGCAGCCCTGGACAGGGCCCTGCAGCGTGAAGGGCTTTGGTCCAGCCTAGCAGTGCACAAACAGCCCAGGTTGTGGACAGGGTGCTCCACATGGTCCAGGACAGGTCCTGGATTTTTTTCTTTACTAGTTATAAAAGAAAATAAAACACTGGACAGTTAGAAATAATTTGGGGTAGGTATCCGTCCTTTTTAGATGTTTCTGTCTGTTTATAAGTGTGGGAAAACATCTGAACTGTGCAGGTCTGATGGTGCAGCAGGGCTGGTGCTCTCAGGGGCAGTGGCAGGTGGGTGTGGCAGTCCCTGCTGTGCCCCTCAGAAGTGCCCAGGCTTCAGGCTGCCTGCTGGCCTCAGCGTCCAGCTTGGATGGTGTCACCCTGACCTCTTTGGGGTGGCACAAGGAATCACTGGCAACTGGTCATTCTCCCCACCTGTGGGTCTGAGCATATCCTGGTGACAGTGACACTCCTGGGGACAGCAGGTGACACCCAGCCTGAGTGTCTCTGCTTCGTCAGCTGTGTCTGAACCTAAAGCTGAAGGCGGCTTGCTGCTTTATTGCCCTTCTCCCTCTGATCCCTGTTTTCACAGAATCTATTTGCTCTTTTGAAATGTGCAACGTGAACAGCCTCTTACTGCACACAATGACATTTCATCTGGTTTTGAGATGTTGATAAATACTATGGCCTGCTCCAAACCTCACCATGCTGCACAAGGAGCAGAACTTTGTGGCTCCTGGTTTGTTCCAGAGGAGGCATTTGCTCTTGGCTTTGGAGCAGCAGTCAGATTTGGAAGGGAAGAAGTGTGTGATTGTCTTTCTCCACTGGGCCACCTGCCTGTGCCAAGGGTGTTCCTGAGTGCTCCTGTGTGTATACAAAGCAAATATTGTCTACAGTGCCATTAGCCTCCTATGCCTGCCCTGGGCAATGCCAGAAGACAGGAGGAGATCCAAGGGAGCAGCTCTCAGCCCAGCAGGTCTCTGTAGTGCTCTGGTGTGCCACTTGCAGCTTTAGCATGATTCCAGCTGGTGTTCTTTCTCAAAGGCTCAGTTTTGCCACCGGAGGTAATTAAGAATCCATACCTCAGCTGATGGCAAAGATGGAGAAGTTCTCTGTTATGGCTGTGGAAATTTCTGAAAAAAATTATTTACAGAATCTCAGGCTGGGTGAGGCTGGAGGCCCCTCTGGAGGTCACCTTGCCCAGCCCCCTGCTCCATCAGGGCCACCCAGAGCCGGCTGCCCAGGTGGCTTTGGAGTCTGTCCAGGGATGGAGACTCCACCACCTCCCTGGGCACCAGCACCAGTGCTTGGCTGCCCTCCCAGTGCAGAAGTGTGTCCTGAGCTCAGAGGGCCCCTCCTGTGTCAGCTTGTGCCCGTGGCCCCTGGGGCTGTCCCTGGCCCTGTCCCCTCTGCAGCCTCCCCCCGGGTATTTATGCACAGGGAGGAGATGCCCTGAGCCTGCTCTGCTCCAGGCTGGGCAGTCGCAGCTCTCAGCCTCTCCTCATGGCAGAGGTGCTCCAGTCCCTCCATCACCTCGATGGCCCTGTGCTGGACTCTCTCCACTCTGTCCCTGTCTCCTGTACTGGGCAGCCCAGCTCCGGGCCCAGCGCTCCAGGGCTGGCCTCACTGGTGTGCAGCAGAGGGGAAGGATCCCCTCCCTCTGCCGGCTGTGACACAGCTCCCAGTGCAGCCCAGGACGCTGGTCTGCATTGCTGCAGGAGCACGTTTCTGGCTCATGGGCATCCTGCTGTCCAGCAGGACCTTTCCTCCCAGCTGGGTGGCCCCCAGCAGATACCAGTGCAGGTTTTAGGAATATTTAAAATTTCAAGAAGCCACAAAGCGAATACCCACTAATATTGTTTGAATTAGATTACTTTAAGCCAATTTTGTGATGAACAGAAGCACCTCTTTTGAGCAGATCGTGCTTTATAAAGCACTGTCGGGGCTGTGCAGCGGCTCCGTGCCAGGAGCTGCTTTTCTCCGTGCTCCTCTGTGGCCTGTTGCATGCAGCATGTCCCTCCTCTTCCCAAGGAGCAGATCATTCCCTGGCCCTGCCATGGTTTGGCAGAGGGTGAGTGTGAGGGTGTGTGCGAGGCTGTGGCAGAGCTGGAGGCTCGTGTGTGCAGCAGCCCTAGAGACGCTCTGCAAGCCCCGGGGTCGCTGCTCCGGAACGCGGCTGTGCCAACACCCAGCGATCCCTGATCGATGAGCTAAACCTCTGTGAGCAGCAGAGCCAGTGGTCCTGGCTGCCCTGGAGTGTGTGTTTTGTGGCCCGTGTGCTCGGCCCGTGTGACTGTGCGTGCACAGGCCGGTGTCCCCAGCTCGCTCAGGTGCTGAGGGCGGCCAGACCGTGCTCCGTGCCGATGTCCTTCCCTGCCGGGTGAGGGGCCATGCAGGGACCCGTTCTCTGGGTTGGTGCTTCGTTTCCTGAACCTGAAGGTTTGTCTCTGACAGAGGCACTGATCCTGCTGTCAGCACTGGTGGGAACGGGCTGGAGGGGTCTGGCTGCAGACGGGCTCCATGGGCACAGCCCTACCCTGACACAGAGCGCAGGATTCCAGGAGCAAAGCGGGAGGGAGCAGAGCACTCCCAGATGGGAGCTGCCCTGAGAAATTCCACCTTGCAGGCAGCACACTGGGGTGTTCTCTGGAGGGACCACATGTATGTGTGTGCGGCCAGGGTTTCTGGGGGTGGCTTTCCTCCTTCCTGGCTTTTCTGGTCAGGGATCCTTGGCTGTCCCTCAGCAGAAGGCAGACGTGAGGAGTGGGTGTGAGGAGTCCTTGTGGAATGGATGGGCAGCTGGCTGAGGAGTGGGGCTTACCTGCACCCTCTGTAAGATGTGGAGTTACACCCAGTACCAGGAAAAATGGAGAACTCAGGGCCTCACTGTCAAGGCCAAAACAGCTGCAGCTCCACTGTTGCTCTTGTAAAAGCTGGCTGGTGCAGGGGCAGGTTTGAAGGCTGCTGAGCAGCTTGATTCTGGTTTGTCTGGGTGGGCAGAGCTTTATCAGGGGTCACTGGGACATGCAGGCCAAAAGCTTTTTAAGACACCAGCTAAATTTAAAAATATATATATAAATAAAACTTTTGTTCAATGTCTTGGGCAATCAGCAGAACAAGTAACAGAATATCCTGAACACAAGGATCCTGGTCCAACTCCTGGCCCTGCACAGACACCCCAACAACCCTACCTTGTGCCTGAGAGCATTGTCCAAACGCTCCTGGAGCCCTGGCAGTCCTGGGGAGCCCTCCAATGCCTGACCACCCTCTGGGGTTAAAACCTGTTCCAGACATCCAAGGAAAAGTGTTTGTTTGGTTTGCTAATTGTTGTGCTAATTTGCAGGTTTGCATCTTGGTAGGTCGGATAAAGACCAGGCTGGATAAAGACCAGGCTGGGTAGAGCCCTTAGCAACGTGGTGTGATCCCAGCCTGCTGGGAGCAGAAGCTTGGATCACAGACCTCCTGAGGTTCCTGAATTATCCTGTGATAATATGGGTCACTCCAGGGCTTGCAGGAGATGCCCTGAAGGGATCTCTGGGGCAGCGGTACCTGCCTGGGCTCTGGCTCCAGGGGCTGAGGCCACCAGAGTTGTATCAGCTGTGGGCATCCCCTCCAGGACATCTTTTCTGCTCCCAGGGGCCGGGATTATCCAAAGTGCCTTTCTCCTGCTGTGACAGTGGTGCTAGGGCAGGTCATCGCTGTGGCTGAGCCCCTTTTCCTCATGTAGCACTCCTGACCAGAGATACTTCACAGCAGGTTGGGCTTCCAGGGGGTTCTATACCGGCATTTTAAAAACTGGTGAGCTGCAAACATCTCCAGTCCTGGTTCTCAGTCCTCCAGGCGGGGATGGAGCTCTGCAGCCCAGGTATTGTGTCATGCCCACACCTGTGGTCCAGAGGCTTGGGATGGTGGGGGTTATCCCAGGAATCCTGAGTTAAAAGTTGAACAGTGATATGTGCTATGGTTGATGTGAGCAGTGTTGGTGGTAAGGTGTTGTCTGATGCCACGGAAGCCCCTGACAAGAGGTGGGAGAGCCCTGGGAGCCTCTGAGTTTCAGCTGTGGCAAAAATGTGCTTTCAAGTTCACACCAACAGTGCTCTTGCTGCTCATGTGTGGCCTTGGAATAGTTTTGGGCTTGGAACACAATTTGTGTTCCATGTGTGCTCAAAGGGCAGGAGTTGGGGCAAGGAGTGAGGGAAAGGTTTCCACCTGCAAGACAGGAGCTGCTCCGGCCCGAGGTGCTGGGGAAAGCACTCACACTGCTGCTGAGGGGCAGAGGAGGGGAACAGGAGGGACAGTTCGTGGTAGAATGATGGCATTGCTGAGGTCGTAGAGGACCTGTAAGATCACCGAGCCCAACAGCAGGGCAGGGCCGTGGGCTGGGTGGGCTCCTCTGCCTCTGGAGGGCTCCCGACCCTCTGAGCTGGGCTGCCCCAGTGTGGGACTTGCCCTTGGCTGCAGCAAGGCCGTTCCCAGGACGGTGCTGGAGGAGGGATTGTCTGGAGGTTAAGGTTGTTTAGCTTTGCTGGTTCAAAGACCAGCACCACAATCTATAATCCAAATTCATTCTGTTCACCCTGAATTCACAAGGCACAGGAGAACCAGTGTCGACAGCACCAGCCTCGCCCTGCAAGGATTTGGAGAGTGAACCACAATTACAGAATATCTCCAGCTAGAAGGTACCCGTGAGGACCATCAAGTCCAACTCCCTGCTCCTGGCACCTAAAATTAAACCATAATGTTGACCACTGCTGGGCATTTCCTGTGCAAATATTTGCTTTTGTGTTCACACCAGAGACTGTGAGAAACTCGGAGCATCACAAACCTGAGCACTGGATCTAGTTATTTCTCTTCCTTTCTAGGCATTTCCAGTCCCGAGTTCTGTTTCAATTTTAAAAACAGCCAACAGCTCCCACAAAATGAGGAGTTGTCCTTGAAATATTTGACCCAATGATGAATCAAGGACTGATTGGATTAAAGTGCCTAAAAAAGCAGATAGATTCCTACTGGGTATTAGGAAGCACCGAAACAGGTTGGTTGCTAAATTCATTTTGGCTTTCATTTGGAGTCTGGTGTCCAAATTAGTTTCTCAGTTCCTTCAGTTGTCCTGACACTTAACAGTGCTTTTCTGCACCTGGAGAGCCTGAAGGGTCTGTGCTGTTTGCCAGGTGAGCATCAGGTGTTTCTGGTCACAAACCTGACAGAGCTGGGAGAAGTAGATCTTACCCTCAATGTGATCACACCACCCCACTCTGTGCCCTCTGATTGTAACACCTTTATCTGAATGTCTCAGGTTCTCAAATACCAGGCTTTGTCCTTTGTAGCTCAATTCTTAGTTAACCCTGCTTCACTGAAATGAGGATCCTGTTTTCCATGTGGATGTCTTCCCTTTCAAATTCAAATTGCATCAGAAGGGGCTGAGACATGACCATGGTCCTCTCTGCAGCCCTGCCTCCATCCTAGCAGCAGGTGCTTTGGAGAGAGTGCTGCTGCAATGTGGAGCCCCTGGGCCCATGGGTGGGGGTCTGGTCACAGGCAGTGAGGCCCAGGCGTGCCCTCAAGGCCCTGACACTTTGCTTACTGCTTGAGATTCATGGCTAGACAGGTTGAGCATCACCAGTCCCGTGAGAAATTCAGGTGGGCCACAGGGGACATCAAGTTCCCCCCACTCACACCCCCCACTAACTCCTGCCGCTTGTGAAATCCTCTCTTGCAGCCAGTTAGAAGATCAAGGGTGGCACTCCCAGCGGGAGAACTGGAAGGGGACCTGCAGGGAGCTCTGCCTGCTCCAGGGTGGGATTTGGCAGCCCTCAGTCCCAGTCTGTCAGAGCATCGCGGGCCCCCGTGGGAGCCAGGAGCAGCTCGTGGTGGACCTGGCGTGCTCGTACCATCTTATGGTGGTGCCAGGTGAGAAAAACCCTCAGCATTTGCAGGCCCTGAGCTGGAACCTCACAACAGGGGCTTTCATGGGTCATGTTGATGCCAGCTGTAATGTTCATGTGGGTTCAGTGGGCCTTTAATACGTCTTGCAGGGGGTTCTGCTGGGAGAGACCACCCTGTGCAGTCACTTTCTCACTCCTTTGTTGTGTTCATGCTGGTACCCAACTTGATTTCTTCCCTGCTGCCTCGCAGGGCCCCGCTGTGTGCCCAGGCCAGGTGATGGACAGCAGGGGGGAGATGGAGGTGGTGAGGAGCACCAAGGGCAGTGCTGCTGGGGAGGTCAGTGTGCACGTGGTCACCACCGAGAGCACTGTGCAGAGCACCCACCTGCCCACCACTGCCTTCATCATACCAGGTATGTGGAGCAGCCCCCTCTAACTGCTGCGCCCCCAGCCTTGACAGCCCACACTCCTTGTGTAGCTGTGCTCCTCCCAAAGCTTGGGAGCCAAAGCCAAGCTGCTCTTGCCATCTTAGAGGTTCTCTGTGGCTATCCCACATCACTTGGACTTTTGTGGTCAGTCAAAACTTCTTGATTCAGCTTTAAACTGAAGCCCTTATGTGAGGGGCCCTGAGCCAGGGCAGCACAGGGTGCTGGGTGCCTGCTCTGCAGGGCTGTGGGCTCCTGGGCTGCTGCATTATCATAGAATCACAGAACAGCTCAAGCTGGAAGGGATCCATAAGGACCATTGAGTCCAGCTCCGTGCTCCTGGCAGGACCACCTAAATTAAACCACAGGGACTGAGTCTTGTCCAGACACTCCCTGAATTTGGTGCTGTGACCGCTTCCCTGGGGAGCCTCTTCCAGGCACTGAGCAGCCTCTGGGTGAGGAACCTTCTCCTAATGTCCCACCTGAACATCCCCTGAGGCAGCTTCGTTCCATCTCCTCGGGTCCTGTCGCTGGTCCCAGAAGGGGCAGATCAGCACCTGCCCCCCGGGAGGAAGGTGCAGACAGCGATGGGGTCACCCCTCAGCTGTCTCTCCTCCCAGCTGAACAGGCTGAGTGGCCTCAGCTGCTCCTCCCAAGGCCTGCCCTCGGGACCTTTCACCATCCTGGTCCCCTCCTCTGGACACACTCCAGCCCTCAGGTGTCCTTTGTGTGCTGGGGGCCCACACTGTCCCCAGGACTCAAGGTGAGGCTGCCCCAGAGCAGAGCAGAGCAGGACAGTGACCCCCTGATGTCCCCCTTGGGGCTGCCAGGGCACTGCTGGCTCCTGTTCCACTTGCCCTCAGCCCAAACTCCCCAAGCCCCTTCCCCAGGACAGCTCTCCAGTCTTGTCCCCCAAGTCATACAATTAATCAGGATTATCCCATCCCAGGTGCAGAATCCAAGTCTTAGTCTTGTTTCACACCCATGGTGATTGGATTGCCCAGCTCTCTGGTCTATCCAGATCTCTGTGTAAGACCTCTGTACTATCAAGGGAGTCCACAGCTCCTCCTCATTTAGTGTCATTGATAAACTTATGTAATGGACATTCAATTCCTGCTTCCAAATCATTTATTAAATCTTAGGAGCGCTGTCCCTAAACCCTGGGGATCCCCACTGGTGATGGCCACCAGCCTGATGTGCACCCCGTTGCTGTAAGCCTTTGAGCCCAGCTGTAGGAGACCCATCACCCAGTTGTTCACTCAGTGGACGATGCACTGGATGAGCTCTGTGCTGGACACTTTGTCCAGAAGGACACTGTGAGAGGCAGTATCAAAGCTTTGCTAAAATCCTAAAAAACACATCTATTGGCTGTGCCTGGTCAGCTCAGGGGGGTGACCTTTCCGTAAAGGGAAATTCAGTTGGTTAAGCGGGACTTCCCCTTGTGAACCTGTGTTGGCTGTGACCAACAACTGTGTTGTCTCTCCAGTGTTTTCCAGTAACTCCCAGAACAACCTTCTCCATAATTTTACCAAGCACTGTGGTGAGACTGACAGACCTGTAATTATCAGGGTTGTCCTTCTTACCCTTCTTGAAAATTGGGACAATTTTGAGCCCAGCTGACCGGTGTCTTTTAGGAGGTATTTGAGCAAAGCATGGTTGTGTGTTAGCTGAGATCAGGGGTGTTCCCTAGAAGCAGATTTTCCTGCTCCTGGCGCCTCAGTTCTCACTGCAGAGAGGCCCTAGCTTGCACAGTGTGTTCCTTTGAAAGAAAACTAAACTGGAAGTTGCAGTCCAGGAGCCTGCCAGCAAACTCCTGTCACATCAGGGCATCCTGGGCATGGAAACAGTCTAAGATCAGGCTGAAGTAGAAACCCTTGAATGTGGATAGTGTTGGTGCCACCCTCCAGTGTGAGCCATTACTGGCTGCAGGTTTTTTGGGTCACTCTGCTTGCCTGTGCTCTGGTCCACAGCAGAGCCCTCACCTGGGAGACCATGTCCTCTGGGATTCTGGGCTGCCCTCGAGCTGTGTTTGCATCAGTGAAGTGTCATGTGTATGCCTCTGGTTGTTTGTCTCCTTTGTTCCCCTCTCAAGCAAACGCCGCTGCCATCAACCTTCCCGCGAGCACCTTAGAAATCCAGCGATTCCCCCGCGAGCCCCAGAGAAGCACAGGGGCCGAGAGGCCAGAGAGGGGAGCAGGGAATGAGCCCATCACAGCTGCTGTCATTCCCCAGATCAGTGGGGTGCAGACCTGCAGCACAGTCCGTGTGCTGGAGTGGAAAGATGGGGTGGCAACTTTGCCCGGGAGTAACCTGCGGGTAAGTGTAGCCCTGGGCCACTGGGTTTGCCCCCTCTGCCACTCCCCACAGCTGCTTGCCCTTGTAAATGCCCCAGCCTGTGCCAGGCAGGGAGCACCAGGATGTGCCGTGGCCCCTGGCAGTACCTGCCCCCCAGCTGGAGGATCCCTCAGCTGCTCCAGCTCCTCCCCTGCCCCATCCCGATGGCCCTGCCGTCCCGCGAGCTTAGCACGGAGCTCACACGAGGTGCCGGGGGGGGCTGAAGCAGCTCTGCCCGCACAGGGAGGCACAGGGGTGCTCCGTGCTGTGCAGGACATCTTCCCTTCCAAACCGTGCTGTGCACTTGGCTCTGGCCAAGCTCCTGCCCTCAGCCTGGAAGCAGCAGCCCTGTGCTCAGCAGGCAGCGGGTGCCTCAGGGGTACCCTCAGTGCATGGCAGCTTGCACAAAACGTGCCCATTTCTCAGCTGCTGCTCAGCCTCAGGGCACCGCATCCTCCAGCCACGGCCCTGCCAGCTCCAGCTGGTGCTGGTGTCACCTGAGTGCCCACGGTGTGCCCAGCACAGGCTGTGGGCAGGGCACCTTCACAGGGCCTGGGGTGCTGCACTCACCTCTGTCCTCAGAAGAGCTGTCCTCTTGTCAGACACACTGATGACCAAACCACGTCCCTCATTTTCAGACCAATCACCCAGTTACATTTCGGTTCTCCTAAACTCTTTTTCCTTGCTTCTTGTTCCATGACACAGTTCCGGATAAATGAGTACGGCACGCTGAAGGTGGTGAGTGCTGATAAGATTCCTCCTGTGGAAGCTGTAAAGGAGGGTCACACAGAGAAAGATGGGGACTCAGAGGTGGCACCCCCCAGCAGAGACAATCCTACTGTGGCTCAGGGTAAGGGCACTGTGGTGGCACTTGTGGAGTGGGTACCACCATCCAGCAGATGCTGTCTGGTGTCTCCGTGGGTGAGGCAAATGTCTCCTGCGCCTGGTGCCCTTCCTTGTGCCTCACTGCCGCTCCTCTCTGTGCCCCAGACGTGCCGGAGCAGCCCATGCTGCCGGCAGCAGAAGGCCTGTGCCACTGTGATACCTGCGGCCGCAGACACGTGTGGGACGGGACCCGGGAAGGCCGGGGCTTCTGCAGCGAGCACTGCCACCAGCAGTTCAAAGAGAGGTAAAGGAAGGGGGGTCTGTGCCCTGCAGAGCCCTGTCCATCCCTCTGCCCTCCCTGCCCTGCTCCACGCGCTCCAGCAAGGGATGTGAGCGCATCTGCCTCTGGCAGGTGCTGGGGGTCCCGCTTGTTCCGCTTGTTCCTGGAGGCAGGGCGGGGGAAGGAAGGCTTCCCAAGGGAACAGCAGGAAGCATGGGAGCCAGATTTTTTCCTGCCCTGTTTGTGGCCTCATAAACACGTATCTGCTGGAGAAGGAGGTTGCTGCAGTGGGGGCTTCCAGGCTGAGCAGCAGTGGAAGGCCACAGGTCATGGTGGTATTTCCAGCCCTACTCCTGACCAGTGTGTGACTCCTCAGATTTGTTTTCCAGCATCTCTGGTGTAGCTTACAAAAAACTACAAAACTAGATCCCTTTTGATCCATCCCTGGGTTCAGGTTTCTGACACCCAAGTGTGTGAGGGTGACTCTGGCCTGTCCCTGGCTCTAACTCTTGGCAGCTTGTGTGCATACATCCATCAGGAGGGGAGGGGACATGCGTGAGTAAGAAACAGGGGGACAGTGATTGTCCAGCAGCCCCTGCCTTACTGACACCCCAGGCAGTGTCACCGTGCTGCACTGGCTGCAGTGCTTGGCCCTCCCTCCCTCTGTGCAGGTCCGTCATCGTGGAAAACTCTGCCAGCAGCACCAACGCCACTGAAATCCTCAAGCCTGTGAAGAAACGGAAGAGGAGGGACTATCAGAGCCCCTCGGAGGAAGAATATGAATCCGAGCAAATGGTAGGACAAAGGCAGGGAGGGGGGTGTGTGCAGCCAGTGTCCGGGGACTGGGGGCCAGCCCTGTGTGCGCAGATCTCATCGTGCTCCTCAGGGCTGTGTCAGCTGCAAGTCAAAAGGGAAATGGGCTGGCCAAAATACCAAAAAGACTTGAATGTGTGGAGATGAAGGCCCCTAGCACTGGGCTGGTTGGTTGGCATGTGGAGCACTGTGGCCTGGGCAGTGCCAGACTGTCCAGGCTGGGCTGTAGGTGCTGAGCACTCTCAGCTGCTCTCCTGAGTCTGAGCCACTGAAGTAAGGGTCGAAGCAGGGGAGTGTCTGTCTGTGTGCTGGGTGTCCTGGGGAAGGGAGAGACTTTGACAAGGCAAGGAAGCTCTGCTTGCCAGCCCTGACTGTAGCAAGTCCAGTCCAGGAGTGATTGCTGCCAATCAGCACCGAGTCCCTGCAAGCCCCCATCATCAGATTCTCTGGCAGCCCATTTCTGGGCCAGGCACTGGTCAAACCATGGACCTCGTGGAGGTGCAGTATGGCCCTGGGCACCGGTACAACACACAGCCAAAAACCTCTGTGTGGACCTGGGTTCTGTTTTGTCTGCTCTCATGTCTAGGAGGAAAAGCAGGAAGAGAGGAAAAGCTCTGTGGAAGACTCTGCCATGAGCAATCTGGAGGCTGAGGCGTGGAACAGGAGCCAGCACGGTACGGAGGCGAGGTGGGCGGTGGGGTGAGCGCTCCTGCTGGGGCTGGGGGGTCCCACTGCAGGGTCGGACCCTTTTGGTGCTCCTGCAGGGTCAAACACCCACTGCAATGCCCTGGCATGAGGTCTTGAAGGCTTGTGAGCTCCTCTGCTTGCTTGATCCTGCTCTCTCTGTCTCTTTCTGTTTCTCTCCTTTCCTCTCTTTCTCTCCGTGGGAAGGGGGCACCCCTATGGACACGGCACTGGCCCATGCTGGGCAGAGCTTCCTGTCCCTCCCCTCGGGAGCTCAGTTTGTTACTGGCTCGTGGACACCGTGTTTGCTCCCAGGGACACTGTCCTGAGCAAGAACAGGACTGCACCACGTGTGGCTTTGCCCTCCCTTGGGATGGGCTCGTGGGGAACTTCCCTCTTGGCACCAGGAGCTCACGAGTTTGGGAGCTGCTCCTGTAGGTGCGGTGCTACTGAAGCTGTGTGATTTGGGGTTGTCTCATCCCGTGGGGATCTATTCCTGGGCTGAATCAGAGATCTCAAAAGCAGAGCTGTTGACATGGAGGGAGAGGAGACAAGCTGAGGGATGCAGTGTTTGCTTGGTTGGTTTTTTCCCTGCAGTGTGAAGGTGTTGCATGCTTAGGAGAAATTCAGAGATGCAGCAGCAAGCGAGTCCAGCGAGAGAATGAATCATTTATTATCTTTTACAATATCAAACATAAGTGACAAACAGCAGGTGTGAGATTATTTACAAAGACCCATCTTACTCTTTACATAGGTTGCATAGCAAAGCAAAGTTCCCACAGAATCAGTGCAAGGAGATGGAAAACTCCTCTGCCCAGCAGCTTTTCAGTATCCACATGAAGGAAAACTTTGAGAAATACTGAAAATAAACATTTATGGGAAACCTTTTGTCTTTGAGTACTGAAGATCATACTCAAAATAATTTTAAAATTAAACTGTTCCAGCTTCCTACTCCTCTCCTTAGCCAAGAGCAGGGACAGTGGCAGGGGCCAGGTGTCATTAACCCCTGATGTTACGCTGAGCTAACACCGTTAAAAAGGAGTCTCAAATCTCATACCTGCTTCTCACCCTGAGCCCTGAGCATGTAACCTTCCCTGCTGCATACAAGTAAGCAGTGATGAGCTTTGTTATTTCAGCACTTTATTTTCTCTTATTTTAGAAGTACTTCAGCAAACAAAATGCATACCTGGATGCCTCAGTGCAGCAGTCAGGGTATGCTCTGACTCTTGGTGTATTTGTCATTCCCCAGAAGTGCAGAGCCTGTACTCACAGATTCCCCAGCCATGCCTGGCACTTTTTCTATGTCCTAATGAATAGTAAAGGTGTTTTTCACTCTGAAGTGTCAGCAAAGCAAGGGTAGTCACCTTTCTCACTGAAGTGCAGCTTTAATTTCTTCCCTAAGTTTCCATTTTTTTTCCATCTCCTCTTCCCCTAAGCCCAAGGGAGGAAGGAGTTGGTCTGATTTTCCCCTGCATTTGTGGCCTGCCCTACCTGAGGCTGTCTTCAGTGGCTGACCTGTAGCTATGAATTCCTCAGCACTGGAGTAGGCACAGCACTCCTGGAGTCCCTTCAGCTGCTGCAGATGAGGGAGACAAAGAAGCTGGAGAGCAAGAGACTTGGGTTGTGTCTCGTATGCCTTGGGCAAGGCCTTTGTGGCCTTCTCGAAGGCATGACCAGTCACCTCCCCGCCTATGAAGCTGTCTTCTCTGTCACGTGGGCAAATACATCTCTAGGGCAGCAGAGTGGCCGTGCTGTGCCACGGCAGGCTCAGGTGGCTGTCTCACTGCAGCGGAT
Organism: Oriolus oriolus; assembly: GCA_013400235.1. Lineage (NCBI taxonomy): Eukaryota > Metazoa > Chordata > Aves > Passeriformes > Corvidae > Oriolus > Oriolus oriolus. The sequence goes on from VXBT01003065.1 coordinate 24,305, forward strand.
GGCAGAGCTGGGATGTGAACCTGCTGCTGGTTTGACTGCCTGGGAGCCCCTTTGCAGCTGGGAATGATTCCCAGACCTCTGCACGCATCCTGCTGGCTGCCCCAAATCCATCCTGTGTGGCCATAGCAGATACTCTGGCTGGAGGAGGGTCTGGTCGCAGAGGTGTCCTGATGCTTTGCCCAGGATGGCTTGTCCCTCACACTCCTTGGAATCCCAGACTGGTTGGAAGGGACCTGAAAGCCCACCTGATTCCACTCCCTGCCATGGGCAGAGACACCTTCCACTAGCCCAGGTGCCTGACTGGGACGTGGTTCAGGATCTTTGGGTCATGGGGGCTCCTGGCTGTGCCCCTCGCTGTGCAGCCGGCCACGTTTGCTGGAGAAGGGGCTGTGGTAGGATGGTGCTGAGCTTTGCAGGGATGCAGGAGCTGTGTGAGAGCGGGACGGCCCCGAGGCAGCGGGGCGGGGCTGCAGCGGCCCCTCAGCAGCGTTTGTGTGCGTTTGTGCTGCGCTCAGGTGCCAGTGAGGAGAAGAAAGAAGGCTGGTCTTGGGCGTCCTACTTGGAGGAGCAGAAAGCTGTCGCTGCCCCTTTAGATCTCTTCCAGGATGTGAGTTGGGATTTTCCTGTCTTTTTCCCTCTTTCATCTTCTCTTTTCTTTCCCTTTTTTTTCCCACCCCTCCTCCTTCTCCTCTCTTCCTTGCTTCCCTGTTTTGCGGGACTCTGAGCAATAGCCAAGCTCCCGTTGTCACCTGGAGGTGACCGGGCAGCCTCCAGTTTTGATGTGCCCACAGCCCCACTCCCCAGCAGGGTGCTGGCCGCCATCCCAAGCACCCCACCTTTGCCTAGGACACTGCTGTGACTCTGGCAGGGTTGTGGAGCCTTTCCAGCCCTTCCTGGAAGTCAGGTGGGCTGTCCTGAGGCTGTGCTGCAAACAAGTCAGGCCCGTGCCCCACTCCCCCGGCTGCAGCTTTTACCCCAGGGACACCTTGCCCTGCCAACAGCAAGAGATGTAAATCCATAAGGACGTGGAACACTGGTTTTCTATGGGAAAAAATTAAAATTTTGACAACAACATAACCTGTGGCCCACAGTCTCTTGGTCCCAGCAGCTCCCATTGCCTGGTGGTTGCTCCCCTGGTGGGCTCTAGGGCCAGCTCCCTGTGTTGGTTTTACATTGTATTTTCATTTTTGTTTCCAGTACCAAGTAGCTTCCCAGCACAAGAATGGCTTTAAAGTGGGGATGAAGCTGGAGGGGATCGACCCGCAGCACCCATCTATGTACTTCATCCTGACAGTGGCTGAGGTAAGGAGCCTCCAGTGCCCGTGTTCCTTGGTTCCTCCTGGCTCCCGCTCAGCCCGAGGCTCTGGGGCAGGGGGGGTGCTGCCAGCTGGCCCCTGGAGGAGACAGGGCCTGTCACTGCAGGCTGCTGCTCCAGCACCTCAGGCAAACAAGCAGGGAGTTCCCTGGCGGCTCGGAGGGACAGGACACAGCACCATGGAGCTGTGTTGGTCTCTCCGTCACCCTGACACAGCACGGGGGCAGGGATTGTGGTGATGGCAACAGCTGATGTCCCTAAGACAGGTCTGAGCCCTTGAGGTGCAGGGTGTGGAGGCATCCCACTGCTCTTCCTTGTGTCCATGCAGATCCACTTTCCACTCAGCCACGTGGCAGCTGAACCAGCCTTGCCTCACAGAGCTCCCCAGGCAGCCAGTGTGGCATTTAGCCAAATCCCTGCACCAGCAGCTTCCTGGGGTGCAGAACGGGGAGTCTTTGCACTTGCTGGATCCAGCACGATGCCCCACCATGGCATTTAATGCAGCAGCCCGAACATCCCTTCTTTGGGCTGGCTTGTGGTGGCTTTGCACTGACCTTGTTCCATGCTGGACACCCTTTGGGGCTGGTTTGTGCCTCCCAGTTTGGGCACTGGCCTGTGTTTGACTCTTGGCTTCCCACAGCGACCCATGCTGGGCTGGTGTGTGGGAGGGGACGGGGTGTGATGCTCAGCCAGGGACAGCAGCAGGTCTCCATGGCCCTTTCCTTCTCCTCCCTCCCTGCTGGCAGGTGTGTGGTTACCGGATGCGTCTCCACTTCGATGGCTACTCCGAGTGCCATGACTTCTGGCTGAACGCTGACTCCCCTGACATCCACCCTGCTGGCTGGTTTGAGGAGACAGGGCACAAACTCCAGCCCCCCAAAGGTAAGGAGTTAACTCTTCTCACATGGTGGGTCCCACTGAAGGAGGGGGGTGAAGAGTGGGCCAGATGTAGAGCTTGAGGTGGGGACAGGGTGGCTCCATGGGGCCAGGGAGGGATGCTGCTGTACTGGGGGAGCTCCACAGGACAACATTTCAGGGACTCATCTCTGCTTGCTCACATTCTGGGGCAAAGCCCTGTTGCTCTGGACCTCCCAGTGCCACCAGCTGTGCCCCAGGGCAGACAGGACTGGAGGAGGAGCCGTGCTCTGGATTTCCACTCCACTGCTCACGTTTCCTAACACCCCTTCAAAACCACCCATCAGACCTCAGCCATGGGCTTTGGGAATCCCAGGGCTGCTGTAGATCCCATCTGCCCACAGTAGGACGTGCTGGCAGGGTGACAGCGGGTCAGGGATGGCCAGGCTCACGCTCACATCCTCCTGGCTGTGAACTCACCGCTCTCATTTCTCTTCCTGAGGGGTTGTAGGTTATAAGGAAGAAGAATTCAGCTGGACAAACTATCTGAAGTTAACAAAGGCTCAGGCAGCTCCTAAGCACCTCTTCATGGTCCGAAACACTGTGAGTAGCAGCATCTCTTTCCTGCCAGAGCCTACACCTTCAGATGTGACTTTTCCCCTCCAGCTGAGCAAAATGCTTCCACCAGCACTGGGCTTCACTTTGTCCACCCCACACCCCTCAAGCCCACAGTGCTCAAGAGCCAGCAGCACATGGCACACTTTGCTGCTCAGGATCTGTAGTTTGGACACTCATTTGATATGCCCAGAACTGGTGCTGGTCTGATTCTGTTTCATCCAAGTTGATCTCATGGACAATTAAATCTTTTACAGAAGTACTGGTGAGGAGAAGTAACCACTACTCTCAACAATTATTTGGCTAAAAATACATCACTTAATGTTTCATAAGTATAATTCCTTTGTCTCTGTCTTGTGTCTTCATTGTTTCTGTGTCTGCCTGGTTTTTTCACATGGAAGCTTGGGTAAGGAAAGTGGGAATGTAGGAGAGTGAAAAATGCTGATCATTCCTTTGTCGGCTGCAGAGGAAACTCAACCTACTGGCAAATCAGCCTCTCCAAGTTATGTATTGTGTCTAAACCCTGCTGTTCATTGCTGCAACAACCCCACCAGTGTGTGTGATGCAGTGTTTTGCACAGATTCTGGATCCAAGAAATAAAGGCAAGGAAGGGACAAGGGCCCCACCCCAGCTCCTCATGCCATGCTTGAGGCATTGGTCGCTGCTGACACCAGAGCGCTGTGACCACAAACAAGCGTTTTGGGACAAAATCAGAACTAGTGTCAGTTGGAGGGTTTTTTTCTCTTGGAATTTACTGCTTACAGAAGATCCCGAGGATCTAAAGATCACTTTTCCTCTTTCTTTGTGTGACCAAGCTGAGTTACTCACCCCCTTCCTCTTTCCTTGCGTGCACAGCAGCGCGCTGCCCTTGTGAGAGCCTGGGCGGTGCCAGGCCTGCCTGGAGGCCAGAGAGGGTCTGGCTTGGGAGGGTTTGGGCAGGTGCCTCCTTGCAGCAGGCAAGGGAAGTGGTGAGCAAGGAGCTGGGGCTGCAGCTCTGAAAAAGCCCTGCCCCTATCTCCTGCCAGCACGAGGCTTCCCCAGGCTTCAAGGTGGGCATGAAGCTCGAGGCCGTGGACCGCATGAACCCCTCCCTGATCTGCGTGGCCACAGTGACTGACGTGGTGGACAATCGCTTTCTGGTGCACTTTGACAACTGGGATGATACTTACGACTACTGGTAAGTGCACAGAGGCTCCTGGGGGGCCAGTGGTGGGGAGACCCCCGCAGGGGGCCCTGTGTAAGAGCTTGGGTCTGTTTTCTAGGTGTGACCCCAGCAGTCCATACATCCACCCAGTTGGATGGTGTCATGAGCACGGCAAACCCCTCACACCTCCTCAAGGTGAGTCAGTGGTCAGTCAGGTGCAGCCTGGGAGTGCATCTCCTTGGGAACAGGCTTCCCAGGGTGGTCCTGGGCACACAAACTTGCTGCCAATTCTGCGTTGCCATTGTTCAGGTGCAGCATGGTTCTTGTGTTGGGCCAAGTCTCCACTGGGAGATGTGAGGAGGACCCCAGCTGTCTGTGCACACCCGGCTGTTCCTGCTTCCTTGTACTGTGGCTTTCATGGTCCATGAGAAAATAGCAGCACTTCTTGTGTCTTTCAGGTTCCCGTGTGCCTGGCACAGACTTGGTTGGCCCTTGAAGGCAGTGGGGTGTTCTGGGGTACTTTCTGACTTCCTGCAGGCATGTCTTACCTTCTGCATCTCCCCCTTCCAGATTATCCTGATCCTGACAACTTCACCTGGGAAAAGTACTTGAAAGAAACTGGAGCATCTGCTGTCCCAGCTTGGGCCTTTAAAGTGGTGAGTGTCACATCATGTGCTCTACCCCACCAAGAATTTGGGTTTTCTTCATTGTCAGGTCTTTGCTCTTATGACAAGTCCAGTGATGTTCTATATTCTCCTGCCACAGGCCTGGGCTTTGGATCTACACTCAGGGTTCAGAAGTCAGGGCTATCCTGGGCAAATAGTTCAAAACTGGAAAAAATGAGGAATATGACCGTGCCCTCAGCTAGACAGGAGCTGAGTGATGGGAAATAATTTAGGTTTGCTTGACTAGTTTTTGTCTCCAACTGCACCACCAGCAGTTGGCCGTGCCCAGCCAAGGGTGGTTGCAATATAGATCCCCAAAATGTGTCTCTGAGAGACCTTCTTCCCTGGGGCACATCTTGTTAAAGACAGCTCAAATGCAGGGAGCATGTTCCTGCTCTCTCCTGTTGCCACTGTGAGCTGGGATGGCTCTTCCCCGGCCAGGCCAGGGCTGGGAGCTGGGCTCGAGGAGGACACAGTGCTGAGAAAGCTGCCGAGGGGGTGGGAGCCTGAAGCAGGGCCCTGCTCCCCCTGACTGGGCTCTTGCAGCGCCCGCCCCACGGCTTCCTGGTCAACATGAAGCTGGAGGCGGTGGACAGGAGGACTCCTTCCTTCATCCGAGTGGCCAGTGTGGAGGATGTGGAAGATCACAGGATAAAGGTGGGTGCTGGAGCATCAGTGCTGAGCCTGTGTCCAGGCACTGTGCTGGTTTGCTCCTGCCTGTCCCAGCTCGCTGGAAGCGCTCTGTGGAAGCGCAGTGTGAGGAGGCGGGCAGGTGCCACTGCCTGGCTCCGGGAGTGCAGAGCCTCGTGCTGCGCTTCAGCTCTACCCTGCTGCTTGCTCTCAACTCAGAGGGCTCCAGAGCTCCTCAGAGAGGTGTCCTGGGATCTGAAGGGTGACCTCTCTGCTTGCTTCCTCAGATCCATTTTGACGGCTGGAGCCACGTGTATGATTTCTGGATTGATGCGGATCATCCAGACATCCATCCCATGGGCTGGTGCTCAAAAACCGGACACCCGCTGCAGCCTCCTCTGAGTAAGTGCTGCACCTGTGTCAGTTCCTCCTCGCAGGGCACGAGCACGCCAGACCCCACTGTCACTGCCCCCTGCCCATGCACAGAAATGGGAGGGCAGGTTCTGGCTGAGGACGGGCAGGGAGGAAAGGCCATTCCATGGATTTGTCAGTTGGAAAGTCCTCCCTGTTTGGGGCAGGCAGGGAGCCCAGAGCCCTGGCTCTGCCTGGGCTTGCAGCCGTGACAGCCTTTCTCCTGTTCCTCTCCTCCGGCTGTAGGGCCAAAGGAACCAGCCTCCTCTGCCCATGGGGGCTGCCCAAGCCTGGGCTGCAAGAGCATCCCTCACTCCAAGAGCTCCAAGTACAGCTTTCACCACAGGTGAGCTCCCCAGCATGGCCCAGAGGGGCACAGCTTCTTGCCTGCTGGGCTGGGCCAGCTCTTCCTCTGCTCCTCCTCACCTGCCACCAGCATCCAGCCCTTCCCTGCACTCACCCCATGCCTGGCTCTGCCCCCTGCTCCCCCAGGCCAGGCCCCGGGGCAGCACCAGGACCCCAGCTGGAGTAACCCCTGTGAGCCCCTCCTGTGCCTGTCCTGCAGCCCCAGAGTCCCTGAGGGTGCCCTGTGTGTCCACCTACCCATGGGCACCTGTGGGCTGTGGAGAGGACAGTGTGGATGCTGTCCACTGACCCCAGCTGTGAGGACACTGTTCCCCCCACCCCTCATGGATGCCTTTCCCTGTCAGGCTTTGAGCTGGGAAGTGCCAAGAAGGAGCAGTGCATGGTTCCAGCTCAGGCAGTCACTTGAGGGACCTTTTCCAGGGGAAACTGGGCTGGGTCTAGTGCCAAGCCCAGCACTAGGCTGGTGTCAGGAGGAGCCAGGATGGTGGAGTACCCATGAGGATGGGGAGGGCAGGTCTTCCTCCCAGGGGTTTCTCTGCTGGTCATGCTCCTGGCACTCACTTCCTGCTCATTCTGAGGCTGGTCTGGATGCCTGTGGGGGCAAGGGGGGCAAGATGGAGACTCTGTGAGCCCCAATGCCTGGGTGCCTTGCCCAGGGTTGCAGGGATGGCAGATGGCCAAGGTTGGTACCTGGAGGGACTGGCTGTGCCCTGCCCCTGCCCCCAGCGGCCTGGCCCCAGGAATTTGGTCAGCACATCTTTCCTCTGCCTTCCACGGCCAGGGCCATGGCTGCCCGTGCNTTGAAATGAGGTAATGTCCTTCTGCCAATGGCTCGCTTGCTGCTAGGGGAACAGTCTTTGAGTGATGTCATCAGCTTCAGTGGCGGGAAAAGTCCTCATTAAAATTCTGCGTTGCCATGGAGCTCAGTGACAGGGTAACAGTTAGGTGCTAAAATTAGTCCTTGGGCCACTTGTGAGGATCTGCTTTCTCTGTAAAAGACTTAACTTGGACAGGAATTAAAAGGGTTTTACACAACTTTATAACATCAATTGAACTTGGAAACATAACTGAAACATTAAGAAACTAACAGGGAATAAATTTCCTAATTTTGGGGAATACTCAACAATTGACACTTACTTACATGAACACCTTAAACAACTTTTAATTTGGTCTCAGGACAATTAAATATGTGAAAGCCAATTTCATGATTTCACGAATGACAGGAAGGTCCAGCAGGAAGACTTCCAGAGTAAGTGCCATCCTCTGCCACGGTGTCATTGCAGGGCAAGGCCGGCGGAGCTTGGGGTGGGTGGGGGTGCTGGGGGCAGGTCTCCCTTGGCTCACACAGGTCCGCCCCAGTGAGGGGCTTGTGGTCAGCTGCCAGAGCTGACCATCGATAAGGGGCGTCCCTGCCCTGTGCCAGGGCTCACAAAGCTCCCTCAGTTTGGCTCTGGGGTTATGGCTGGGAATCTTCGAGTGCTTTAGGGCATGGAATTAGGGTCCTCTCTGTGGCAGTGTATTTTCTGTGGTGCTTTGTCCTCTTCAGACAGGGATAGTGAGAAGTTGTGCCCCAAAATTTCAGTGTGGCTGTGAAGTGCCAAATTATTGCTGCCACACAGAAAGTGATGGTGGACAGTTGGCTTGGCATTTAGTTCTGATGCCTGACAGAAGCAGATGCCTGATGTGTATTCCATCCAGCACCCCTTTTACCATGG
>VXBT01003066.1:0-31104 GCA_013400235.1 Oriolus oriolus
GTGTCCACGTGCGACAGGAGACCATCCAACAGTTGACCATTAGAGACTGAATTCAGGAGACAAGTAGCTTTGTCACTACAATGTTCCTTCCCAGCCAGATGCTTTATTATCGGTGATTGTGACACGGACTTCGCCGGGTTCATGCAAAGCCAATTTTTAATACACGGAGCACATTTTTATATAGTGTTACAAACCCACAGTTCAGCAACTACAAACTTCAGCTTCTAAAATGACACACTTAACATTTCTAAGGACTGCAGATTACAATCTCCTCGCCCAATCTCCCATTCTTCTCCTGCTCTTTGTTTCACCTCTGCCAGACTCGGCCCACCTGTCTCTCTCAAGCCCCACACCAAGCAAAGCCATTCTCTGTGGCCGCATTTTGAACCCCCACACTTTATGAATAGCACAAAGTCAGCCCTTATCCCACCTTCCTCAGAATTAGATTTTCAAGTAGCAAAGACAGACTCTCATGCCCTCTTCAAGCTTGCTGAGTTATTTCTCTGTACAGAAGAGATCATTGGGAACAGGGTCTCTGATGGCAGCCAGGGAAAATGCAAAGATGAATAAAAACACACTGCCCACATTCTGTCAGAATGGCTGCCAAACAAACACCAGCAGGCTGTTTTTGTGTGAGATTCCAAACGTTGCCCTTTGTGCTACATTGAAAAGGTTAATACATGTGTACCTACTCCCTGGTATATGCATCCTGAATTGAAAGTATTCTCCTCTTAGTTGTTTTGCTGTCCACATACAGTATCCGTGTGTATATGAAGTATCCATAGCTCATACAAGCTGGTTAAAGAGCAAACAGGAGCTGAAACCAGCTATGTCTGCAAGTTTTTTTTAAAAAGGACTTGGTTAAAAGATTAAGTCCAATGCCAAACACTGGTTACACCACAGAATGTCCAGTTCTGGCCTGGAGCTCATGCGCTGTAAGTGAAGTGGAATGGATGGTATCTTTGTGGAGATATGTATATAAAGCTTCATCTTGAGAAGTATAGAGCTGTATCTTCCACATCCTTGTAGAACTGGATATGTTAGTATCTGTAACCAATTATATGAGACGATGCTTTGAGGAAAAACTCACATTTTCCAATACCAAGTGCTAAATCTCACCTCACAATTTTTATTCATAGCTGTTTCATGAAGGCCTTGTTGCCTTTGCAAAATCATGGCTCAGGCCTGTTACTTCAGCTAAGTAGAAAAGGACTGTGGGAAAGAGACACAGCTGAATTAGGGGTAGAAAAATATGCTGCATGACCATCACGTGCTCACATTGTGGTGTGTAGTGGTTGGTTGAATTATGTTTGTTGTGCTTTAGAACTATGTAAACTGATAACCGGCTACTGCTTAAAAAGGCTGGGTTTTTGCAATAGAGCAGCTCTTCTTTGCACCTGCCTGCGGACTCTGTGTCGCTTCTTCTTGCAACATGTAGCCACAGGGAAATTTAATGTATTTTGTCTGTTGTTTGCAAACACATACTGCCACAGGTACTATCTTGGTACTCACAGCTTCCAGTGTGTGTCCAGGTGTAGGGTACATTCCCACCACACAACCTATCTAAAATGGACACATGCAGACCTTATAGCAGCCCTTCAATGCTTGAAAGGGGCTTATAAGAAAGATGAGGACAAACTTTTTAGCAGGGCCTGTTGTGATAAGGCAAAATAGAGGTTGATTTAGATTAGACATAAGGAAGTTTTTTACAATGAAGGCAGTGAAATTCTGGCACAGGTTGCCCAGAGAGGTGGTGGATACCGCATCCCTGGAAACATTCAGGGTCAGGTTGGACAGAATGTTGATGTCCCTGGTCTTTGCAGGGGGTTTGGACTAGATGGCCTTTAAAGGTCCCTTCCATCCTAAGCGATTGTTTTCCCCCTGGCTCAGAGCCATAGTTTCAGCTTGAAAATAACCTGTACCAACACATACAACAGGTGAGACGCTCTTTTTGACACACTGCTAAAGCCTGTATTTAGTTGCTGGTGTTTTCATAACTGCTAGGTAACTCTGGCAACTAAAAGATCCCAGCGAGTCACAGATGGCTCATCCAAGAAAGGCATTTTTAATAGCTAATACCTGGTGTAAGGTTATGGCAGGAAAATGCACGTCAAGATCGTGCATTTAATCCCATACACAGCATATTTATACCACAGAGACTTAGAGCAATTCAAAGGCTATCAGTTTTATTAACAAGTAACAAAGTGTACGCATGTAAAAAATTTCTATAGAACAAATCCTGGGTGGGACTATGTCCTCATCCCAAATCACTCGCTATAAAATTTTCTTGTTTTGAAGAAAGGTTACGTGTTTCACAAACATCTGTTACAGGAAGTTCTGTGTGTTCGGAGCGGGTGCCCAGGTTTCGTCCTGTCAGCTTTCCCTGGCAGCGGCCAAAAGATTGCCTGCCAGTGCTAGTCACAAAATAAATCAATATCCTGAAAAAGAGAGTTAAGAGAAAAGATGTTTTCAGATTACTGAAGGATTAACGTTCTTTTATCACCCTCCAAAGGTAAATGAATATGCTATACACGGAATATGCTATAATATACGCAAAGTGCACCATAATATATTTAAAGGATTCTGGAAAATAAAAAGGTCTTTTGTCTTTTGACTCTTTTTGCATAGCTCAGGTAATTTGTTCCTGCCTTGAATTCTTAAAATTAATTAGATCAAACCTCCTTCTCTCTTAATTTCAAACAATTCCTTTATCTCCCTTTTTAAATTTTGTATTCCTACAATCCAATACCTGGATTAGTTAGTCATATGTAACCTTTTACACTTAAAGAATTGCTAATCCCACATGAAAAGGATGACTTACACTGAGGCTATGCAGTACATGTAGAGAACTGCTCACTAGAAAATAAATGCCAGTATTCTGCTTGAAAACTTCTGGCAGGGAAAATACTTCAAGAGCATATTGCTTCCTTCCTGCTATTATCTTATCTGCCTACATAGATCTGGATTCTGCTGCAGGGAATTATCACACTGTGTTGCTCATTTACATCAGAGCAGTGTATTCCAGTGTATCCCACATAGCTGCCCACTGCAAGCAGGAGACAGGGAGCTGCTGCAGAGCACCTGCTTCCTGGTAACAAGAGTACTCAGCCAGCAAATGGCCAGTTTTAAGTGACTAAGGGAAGGCAGGCAATCCAACACCACCATTCTGATGTACACGCGGCATGTTGTGTTCAGCCCATTGTATTCAGTTTGATTCAATGGTTCAGAAGTAGCAGCACTGAGAAAAAAACAAAAAAAAATCTCTTGAGATTTATTGCTCAAACAGCAACCAGCAGACATGGATTACTCCAAGTGCTGCACAAAAGGATGCAAAGAGGGGTCCACAGGCAGAAAGGTTTATTATAGCAAGGTCTGTAGCTAATGGCATACATTGATTCCAACAGTGGAAGTTACCTTTTGGGGAGGAAAAAACCCCTGAAATAAAAGGAAGGTTGGAAACACAGAGGCCCCTATGTTATTGTTCTCTTTCAGGCTTCTCTCCAGTGCAGCTGGTGTCCCCCTTAATGCTTTTCCCCATCGAGTTCCCTATCAGATGTTCCTTCACACAATGCCATTTGTGCTCCATGCTGATTCATTGTTCAGCTGTGGGCATCATCAGATCTCCTCATTTAAATGGCAACCCCTTCCAAAGAGAGGCCATCTTACATCAACATTGGGCTTTGCAGGTGCAAGGCCATGAAAGCAAGGCAAAAACATTGCCAGTGGTTTGGGAGAAGGTTACAGAGCTTTGAGCAGGAGACTGGATTTTGATTTGCAGATGGAAGGCTGGTGGTACAACACTAGCTCTATATGAAACAGCTCCTTTAAGGGATATTTCTGGAGCAGGCAGCACACCCACACACAGATGGGTCAAGATGTGCTATAGACTATTTTAAATGTGAACAAAGAGTCTGATCCTTAAAGTCACATTTGCAAAATAAGCTGAGATCAGTAGATGTCTCTGTATCACCCTTCACTTTCATTGAAATATTCCTGCATAGCAAGAATGTGAAGAAAGGGTGAAAGGACTGGAAGTCTGTGTCACCATCTTTACAGAAGTCTGTGTCACTGACTTTCCAATTAAACCTCAGCATTGCAGCCTGACGATGTCCCCCGAGTCAGCCTTCAGGCTAAGACATCGCTTTAACCTACCTCTGCTTGCAGTTCAGCTTGTCATGCAGCAGACTGGCTGTCATATTACTGAGAAAAGAGCTTAAATGCATATTGTAGTCGTTCTTTCACGCTCTTTGACTAATTAATTGGCGCAAGCTTCTGGGCCAAATTCAGAATAACCTAATGCAGTGTCAAGAAAAGCAATCACTTAAAAAAGATGTGTTCCTCAAATAAAGCTTGTCTGCTGCAAATCATTGCAACTATTAACATGACAAAAAATTCTTCCTTTCACCTATTTCCTCTGTGTTAATGAAACCCATCTAATAATCTGGACCTAGGACTCGAGATATGATTTCAAGATTGACACACTAATTGTGTTTTGCCATATTCTGCAAAACAACATATATTTAAAAATATTGAGGATGGACGAAGGCAAGTACTTTTAACCTAACACTCAATAACACTCAATAAGCTACCAGTAACTGTTAGTTGTAAGCCAAACCATGCTGGCCTCTGAGAAAGGACCCTCCTCTTCCACTCCTCTATGAAGTGTTTCAGATATTTAGTAAAAAACTATTTTTTTGGAGTAAAATGCACTACTGTGCATTATCAGGGACAGCCATTCTTTCAGAAATGCAGCCTACTTACTCACAGAATGCTAATGTGTTTCCAAAATCCTTTTAACTGAGTTTTTTAACACACCATCAGCTTTGTAAAGAGAAAGCAAGCATGGTCTCACAGTAATCACAAGTTCTGTATAACAGTGTCCATCTATATATGCAATTAATAGAAGGTGCACTAGTACACATTACTGAAGTTTATAGCAAAATATCCAGGCTGTAATATCTAAAAAAGGAAGCTTTGGGTAGAACTTATGTGACCTTAAAGGAATACTATTCAAATCAAAAGGATCAAGCCTTTATTGCAACATTTACGATGTCTGCTGTATCAGAGGTTATGTTAGGGATTTTATTGAGGTTATTTGCCTGTACAAAGGCCCAAAGACTGGATTCCTAAGCATCTATGATATGCTCCAATCAGCTGCAACAATAATGACTTATTTTTACAGCGCATTAGCATTACGTAGCCAAGTATAATTATGTAGCCAGCTGGGCTTTTGTAAATTCCTTACCCCTGTAGGAACAGTCTTACTTGCTTCTTGATAGACATACTGTTCTGAGACTAAACTGCTAGGGAAATAACCAACTGTCCCCATATGGTCTTCATACTGTTCTTCATAAACCTTCAAGCAAGGTGATGTATAATTAGATACCTTAAAACAATCCTCATCTGGTTCGAGCTGGTTTATCACTTAGTCAAAAAAGAGTTACCAGTGGTGTTCTTAATCTGGTTTTACGTTTCCTAGGTTCTAATCAGCTGGCACATGAAACAAACCATTGACAGAAGTTCTGATCTAGACACACTTTTTTTGAGTAAATGAATACTGCTTATAGTTTATCTGGATGTTTTTTGTAAACACAGCTAATCTTTATCTTTGCCTCTCTTAAATTTAAGACTTTTAATGGTCCCTGAGATAAAAGCTTTCTCCTCCACCATTTTCATAAACAGGCACAGAAGCGAACTGTTGAGCCCTTCTGTAAAGGTTCAGTTCATAATCACCATATAGCTATTGAAGACATTTCATTTAAAAAAAGAAAAATATTAAAGCCCTTCAAGTCTCCTCAACTAGTTTAAACATTCATTTTTAAAACTAAGTTGCTGCTTTAAGCCCCACAGTAGCTCAGCATTTGCATCCATTTCTTGACAGCAATGTGTGTTAATCTACTTCTAGTTTGTTCCTATACACAAGAATCAACTCTTATACTTGCAGCCCAGAATTCTCCAGAGTCTTTTTCATTCATTAGTTTTGAGTAAACATAAATCAACTGGCCCTTCCTAATATTAATGAACCTGCAGTCTGAAGCATTATAATCCTTTTCTGTTCTGGCAAGGGAAATGGTGTCTGGGGGAAAAAAAAAGCAACAAAAGAATGAAGTGGATGAATTTAAATGCATACATACTTTTACAGAAATAGAAATACACGTGACCTTGCATGTATACATATAAAAGTAGGTTATCTTGAAACAGTAAAAGTCTTCAAGAATTTGTTCTGTGCATTTTTCTCTTCTCCAGTAAGCAAAATAACAGCTTAAGATGCCATTTCATCAGTGAAAGTTACAATCTCTCTCTACACTTTTCACTTAAATGAAAAATGTCCCTTTACAAAACCCGTTTTTCAGTAAAACTGCATGTGACATTCTACCTAGCCAGTTGACAAGGCAAATATATGACAGAGCTAAATAAGCAAAGTAGTTTTCCCTTCACCTCCATCATTATTTTTCAGACTACTTTGCCCTCAAAGTTAAAGAAAATTTACTTACAGTCACATTCATCATCAGCACACAGCTTCTTGCTGGTAAGCTTCTCCATAAAAATTCCAGTTGCAAGAGGACACAATAATCTGAGACACAAAAGTAAAATTATCAAATAAACACTTTGTGTCATTTTTCTTTGCTGCAGCACATGCTGAGTGTGTGCCAGGTCCAGCAATCCCCATCTTTTACAGAAGAGGCAGACACCTGGACAAACACACCGAGCTAATAGGAAGGGGCTGTGATGATATTCCATCCCACCAGAGCAGCCGTAGGGAGGGGAGAAACCTCACGGCCGACTCATGAAGCTGAATCCCCTCCCAAAGCCATTCTGTATTAACATTTCAATCAGCAACTGTATTATTTAAACATGCTAAGCTCTCCTAGAGTTGTCCATAGCCTTAACTGTACTTCAAGCAAAGTCTTAGAATGAAAATTAAGTCAGACCCTGGTAAGAAGCAAATTATATTACATCCTTCTTAATCCTCTTGTCCTTAATTTTCCCAAATGCTCATTGACAAGCACAGTCTTCCCTGGACCAAAAACCCTCAGTGGCAGAGATTCCCCTGCTCCTGTCTACAGAAAGGACCTACTGGGACGACAGCAGATGGATGCAATGTTAACAAACTATTAGGGAGCTGGAAGGCAGTAAAAAGGCTTTGCAAGTCAGCAATTAGAATTTGAAATCTAAGAATTCAAGCACCGCATACTTGTACAGGCAAAATCCCTTCCACAGGGAGATGCAGTCAGAGCAAAACAGAGGTCACACCAGGACAACAACCATTTCACTTTTCTTAACCTAGCTGAACTCTGTTGAGGGTTTGCAGGTCCAAGACACTGGACTGACTTAAAAGGTGCTCTTTACACCCTGGAGACGATACCTAGAATTCATTAAAATTTCACAAATCTTGTCCTAGCATACATGAGACTTGTAGGGAGTATTTTAATTAAAATAGATGGAGGCACATGCACAAAAGGAACACACACCACAGCAATTCACAGCACAGCTGTCAGGCTACAGCAGGCTGGTCTGGCATGTAGACCAGCAAGGGCAAGTTTGGAAATTCTGAAATTGCACTCCAGTCAACCAGTGTTTCCCAGTTCATGAGGAGGCCTGAAGAGCTGCTGGCTGTACCAGCTTTCAGTCCTCAGACAGAACAGCAGAAATTGTCAGCTGTCATCAAAAATCCTACACTCTTTCAAAGAAAGTGCATCATGCAACTTCTAACATCACCTTCCCATCACAGCTGACTTCACCACATTCTCCTCTAGCCTTCCAGCCCATTACTCCTTCCTCCAACCTCCCGTATGTTGTGTCCAACTTCCTTCGCAGACAGCTCCAAACCCTTTTAAGTGAATAAAGGTGAAGAGCAATGGTAGTCATGTGCACACAAACTAGTGGGATGCAATGACAGCATAATTATTACCTACTGCAGGAGGAAAAATAAAAGGTTCATGATGGAATAACTGTCATTTTTGCTCTTACAGGCACATTGAACCAATTTTAATTTGCAAGTATTAGAATACTTGTGAAATAACACATACACAAAATCACCAAAAAGAATGAAAAAGTACATCAATGGAAATAGGCCAGTAACTGAGATGACTGTGAAAGAGGTATCATGTTGCAATGTACTCTGGGAGCAGGTGAAATTTCAATTTTCCAGGTCTTGTGCAAAAAAAAGATGGCTTATGTTGCACATACAAAATACTACAACTTTTAAAAGTAATTTTTTCCAAATTATTTAGAACAGTTACAACTCACAATACTATATCTGATTACTTCACTGCATCCAGTGTATTTCATGTCACACAAAACCTAGACAGTTTTTAACAAATGAGAAAAAAGAAAGTAAAACAAACTCAAGAAACCCAGAAGCATTAGGACAGGTTTTTTGCAAAAGCCTGGCTAAAACCCAGAAATTTTTATGTTTCCTCTCGGGACTTGCTTCTACTGCCAGCCACCAAGACAAAACCAAGTTGAACAGCACTGCTGCCAAACTGTAATCAACTTCTATCTATACCTGGGGAAAAAAACCAATAATGATAAGCTGTATTTCCTAAGTGAAAAACAGCTGTCCCCTTGATAATGAGGTTGAATGCTGTATTTATTCTGAATAGGCTGGCATTTAGCATTCCTGATCATACTTTTTGCTCTGGAAAGACAGCTATTTCTTAGCACTCACTTCTGAGAAATAAGGAGCACCTTAAAAGTTCTTAAACTGAATAAAGCCCTGGAAGGCTAATCAATAATGAGACAGACTTGAAGAAAAAATAAGGCTTGAAAACAGCATATTTATATTTTATTTTATAAAAATTAGTATTTCAACAGAAAAAGTTACTATGCAGGTGATCTGTGGAAATCCTACATATGCCCTGGTCACTGTGGCAATTCTATTTGAGTCTTATGTTTTCTGCAGAGAACAGCAAACATGCTAGCAGATCAGAGTTATCAGTGTTTTTTAAAAAAACCACCTATCCACAGAACTCCTTTACAGGAGCATATGGTTATTTCTTCGCATAAGTGATTTTCATGGCATGAGATGGAGTGATCTTGAATCCTTGGAGAGCATCTCGAGCAGCCCCTGCTTGATTCTCATTTTCAAACTCCACGAATGCAATGTCATGGCGCCCTGGCACTAAGCGTACTTCTTTGAATCCAGGAAACCTTTAAAATAAGATGAGAGTCAAAACATACTTCTTAGCTTGATAACACATCTCTCTTCAGTAGCTTTTTATCAGAAGCATCTACTAGTGCAATAGTTATTACTAATGAAAGATTTAAATTGAAGGATTTTGCATGTTCTATCCTTAGAACTATGCCTCAATTAAGGAATATTATGTGGAACAATTTAATCAGTCCTGTACACATACAGGAGCAATCTAACTAGTTTTAAAACTGCTCCTGCTGTCCTAAAGACTTTAGTATTACAGTCACCAGCTTAAATCCAGTGCAGATTCACAGCAGATATATTGCACAATCAAAACTAGCTATGAAAAAGATCAGATTTGCTTTCTGAACCAAGTAATCAGAACTCACATCTTTAACCTTGGCAGTAAGACAAACTGAAATACCTTCAGAAGAAACTCTTATTTCTAAAAAGCCAGCTTGCCAACTCAGAAAACACGCACAGGTTACAGAAGAATTCAAAGGAGAAATAATTTCTATTCAAAACTTACTGATTAAATAACATGGACAGCATCATCTCATTTGTTTCCTCAGGCAAATTATTAAGGAAAAGGATATAGTTTGGTGGGTTATCAGGCACCTGTAACAACAGAAGATCAAAGCTCAGAAGACTATACACAGATGCATACAGTTCCTTTGCATCTTTCTGCATGAGTATTTGAACCAAGACTCACATTTCTTTAGTTTTTCTCATAACATTCTATCTGGGCTTCACCACACCTTTATCAATATGCAGACAAAGCCCCTTGGTTCTTTTATACAGATATATTAATTTGGAGAGGTTCTTACTTCCACAAAAATCACAGTACCATCCTGTCTTAGATGTCACATTTAAACTCAACTAGTCATCAGCTGACACTACAGTATTCTCCGCACCCAGGTGCCCAAGTAGTGGCTGCACTGCTGTCCAAGACACCTGTATGGCAGTGGTAGAACGTATGAAACACTCACAACCTTCTGGAAAGTAGTGGGAAGCCAAGGCCTGTTTACCTGCAGTACTACCAAAATACTGAATATCTATGGGCAACCAAAACTCACAAAACCCACATGGTTTTCTTACAGAGCTCAATTCAGATTTCTCATTTAGAAACCCCTTTAGATTTAGAGCTTTAGTCTTTTAACAGATTTGCCTGCTAATATGAATTTGTAGCCACCCACCACAGACAAGGCTGAGTAGTCATTTACTGATACTGGAATCTTCAAGTCATCGAGTACATTGTAAAAGTAAAAATAAACCGGACACCCCAACTTCAAACATCCTCAAAGCAGTGCCAAATAAGTTAAAGCCTCAGCACAACAATCTCCTTCTACTGATGGAAATATACCAGGTACTACCATTAGAAAATAAACTTCTGAAGTTCAGAGAAATACCCAAATACTCAGCGTTGTGCTTTGATGCAAACTGACATACACATATTCTGCCTGAAAATCCAGGGAGCAAGACCTTCTCCCCTGTTGATTATGTATGCAATGACAGTACTCAAGAAAGATGCAGGGGAGGCAAAGATATTCTTCAATGGTACTTGCTCTCTGGCAAATCTTGGCTCTTCACCACTTTCACTTCTAACATGAATCATTTAGAAGGTCACTGAGCAGACAAGCTGAATGAAGCATAGGGAGTTGTTCCTACATCTTCACACAATCCTTTGGAAAATAGGACACTTGTGAGAAAAAAGAAAAAGTGAGGAGAGAACCCCCAAACTCCTGAAACAAAGCTTTTAGGCAGATATTTTGGCATCCTTTGTTGTCTTCCTTCTCCTTATCTGCTACTAGAGGAAAGTAAGTTAAAGGGAATTTATTTACAATGAAAAAAATTAAGAATCCTTCAACTGATACTAAGCACAGTCCAAATTTAAGAATCCAGTATGATTTGGTAATAGCGCTGTTTTCTGTGTAGTAATGAGAAACTGCAGCTTCTCATTTCCTGTCAACCAGATACAGTAAAAGAGGGACTTGTTTTGTTTACTGTGATGTAGCTGTTAGACAAATGTCTCATAGGACAAAACAAAGCTGTAAAATATATCCTCAAGCTTCCGTGTGTAACAAATTATTATTCATAGAGAATAAACTTTAGTGCTTTTAGTTATAAACATAAAAAAGCATTACCTGATTCTGTGGTGTAGTCCCTGGGGCATTGGCTGAATTCTGTGTTGCTCCCTAGCAAGTAAGTACAAAACAATTTTACAAAGGTGTTCCATTAGCAATACACAGGCACACATCATCACGTTTCTCTACAACTCAAGACATATATTAACGTTTTTTTTGAGCTACAATCCAAGGAACATTTGCTGCCTATGAGATACTTCCCAAAGGGAACAAAGCGTGTGAATTTTGCTTAGCTCCAAAACCAGGCAATCAAAAGAAATAACAGCAGTACTATCTGATCAATCTAATGGCTGAGTAAAGTATTTCTCCACAATACAGGATTTGATTTAATAGAAAAGGAGGAAGAGGTTTTGAAAATGAGGGCCTAGACAGGTACCCTGATTTCACCTGGGATAGAATTGATTTTCTTCTTAGTACAGTGTGTTCTGAATTTAGTATGAGAGTAACACTGATAACAAACGGATGTTTTGGTTATTGTTAGGTTGTGCTTGTTTCAATCAAGGACTTGCCAGTTTCCCATGCTCTACTAGCGAGCAGGTGCACAAGAAGCCAGAAGGGAGCCAGGACAGCTGACCAGAACTGGCCAAAGGGATATTCCATAGTACAGAATATCATGTCCAGTATATAAACTGGGGGAACTGGTCAGGTACCTTGATGTTTTCTGCTATACTTCAGCACAAAAACTACTAAATGTTGTTAGTTCAGGCAGGCCAACCCTTAGTGGAGATAAATTCCAAACCAACTCCTGTTAATCTAAAATCGAACATCTAATATCTAATGGAAATGAATTATCTTATTCTCATTTACCATTCTTCTGTCCTTAATGGGTAACATGGCATTAAAACACTGAAGAGAAAAGCTGATTGAGCACTTGAAGCGAGTACTAAAGATAAGCACACTCTCCTTTTTTTCCTTTTCTAAAAAGAAGCTAGTTTCTACTTTGGTTTGTTGTACCTTTGCCCTACATCTTTATTTTCATCTGGTAATAGTAAAGGAGGAAGAAAAAAGGAACAGCAAGGCCTACATAACCAGCCCCCTCTCCTTCAACTTCTAACAAATGCTCAAGAGCTCTAGATAATCAACAGACCCCAATTTAGGGAATTGAAAAGTAATAAAAGACAACAGTAAGTCCTAAAATAAATTATTTAGAATAGCTTTTGTGGGTTTTTTGTTTGGTTTTTTTGTTTGGTTGGTTGGTTTTTTGTTTTAATTTTTTTCCCCTTCTAAACAGAGAAGCAGCTTACCTGGATAACCTTTTTATTTGGTGTGTTTGCTGACTGCTCCAGAGTTTTGGCTTTCTTCTTTTCCTTCCTTTTTTCCTTATCAGCAAAAGTCCCACGCATTTTAGAGATGATATCAGAGTCGGTTTTTGCATACTGAATACGCTTTTTAAAAGAAAAAAGAAAAACAGAGTATATTCTGCACTTAATAATACTGAACATTTTGCACCACTTTCATTAACTGTGTATTTACACTTTTTTTTGCAGGAACCTTTTATATTAAAAACATTGTTATAAAGTGTAGGTACAGTTATAAAGTAACCAATTCTCACAGTTAATTCTAAATACAATTACAGAGGTCTAAAAAAACCCCTCTAATATGTAAATTAACTAATTTTAGCTCATTGAAATCAGAACTCCATTTATCTAACAACATCTTTTTAACATCTGTCAAGGTAACATGTACACAGAGATACATTTGAGATACACAGAGGACATTTGAGAAAATTTGATCTAGCTTCTATTACAGCTATGAGTTTTCAATTCCATTTTAAGGGGAGTTAAAATTTGACAGTGATTTCTCAGATCTCTGCAGAAATGTGAGTTCAGCAAAACTCAAACTTTTTAAACAGAAAAGGCAAGTACCCACCTTAATCCCAACAGGATTGCATAAATGCTGTTGTTCTTTTCACAAAGGCCTCCCAAAGCAGAAGGTTAAGCAGATACAGGTATAATTATACTGGTGCACATTATTGTTTATGCACACAATCTTATTGTTTTTCCTATCAGAGACTACCTAAGTACAAAACTACACAGCAGCTTAAGATTTCTTTTAATGCTTTTGTTTAGTGCTTAGAATATACAGGCTGCAGTCAATGTTCGAAGATGTCTGAAAGCTTATGAAGCCTTAATCTTTTTATTTCTTATTGAGTTCTACTGAGCACAAAACTCCTTAAGGATAAATGGCAGGACTGATCTTGCAAAATTCCGTGTTAAGGATTTAATTAGAGAATCTGAAGGTGCTAAGGCAAATAGCTTGTGGCTCAGCAGCTCAACTGCCCTCTCCAGTGCTCAAAGCCACGAGCTAAGAGGCAGTAGTAATGTACCCATCCATTGCTGAAGTTATGGGCCATTTGCATGTATTATTACACCTCACCAACAATTGCAGAATTAAGAGATGCCTAATTATCCAAGCAGGCAAGAACAAAGCATGACAATTGTGCTATTCTGCATGTTATGAAGTACACTACTAAATAATGTTCTATCAACCAGCATTATATTTGTTTCACTGAAGTTATACTGAAAGTTATACTGAAATGTAGTTACTTGGTTTGGTGATCTACAGTCACGAAGAACTAGCCATCAATTTAAAAAAAAATCACTGGTCACATCTGGAAAGTAAACTGTGGAGATCTCTACCCTCCTCACTGTTACTTCAAAAAGGAAGCATCATATTCTAGCAATTCATTACAAATCTAACAGTAGTTAATGTTACTCTACATAAAATAACTGAAACCATCTAATTTCAATAATATTACAGAATTAATTTAACTGGTGTAATGGAAGACATGATGAGTAAAATGAAAGTATTTAAGATCTTAAAAACTTTAACCCAGCATAGAAAAACAAAAAGTTCCCAATTAGGAAATCTAAATGTTAAGTTCAAAGTGTCTGTGTGTTGTAACTGCAGTCCCTTCAGCATCCCTCCAACTTGCACAAATGCAGATACTTATCAGGATGTGACCTGTCTGAGTAATCATTTCGTAACAACTACGTAGGACAGTTCATTCCCAAAGTGCAAGTACCAAAACACTGTATCATACCATCAGGGTATTTTCCTTCTTTACAAAGGTAACAAAATAACTTACCATTGGTTTCCCATAAAATGGAAAGCCTTGTAGCTGTCTCAAAGCATTGGTAGATGATCCAAGCTCTTTAAATATAACAAATGCCTGTCCTCTCATCTTCATGGTCTTTAAAGCCACGATGTCGACCACATGACCAAACTGTGAGAATAAAGCGTACAGGGACCTCTTCAGCTCTGGAGACCAGTGGAGAAAAGAGATTATAACAGGCTGCATGCAAATTTCCACTTCTACCGAGTCTGCTATCTTTTGGAAGCAATGTTTTTTATGAGCTTTAATTCACACAGTGAGTACATGAGTTTGTCAAAACTGTTGCATCACTACAAGTTTATTTGTCCAGGTTTTGTAAGCTGGTGTGCAACACTTGGTTTCACACCTCAAGGATTCAGGTAGTGAATACGTTGTATTGCCATCCGTTCCATCATTCTGAGGGAGTAATGATTACATAATGGTATGTAAAAACATATTTTCATATACGTATACACACACACCCCCTCACACCATCAAGTACGATGTATGACAGCCATCTCAGACTGATCACAAAATCAAAACTGAAACAAGCAGCAGTAAAGAGATACGATGTAAAACAAGAATGCAGCAAAATAGTAATTACCTAAAGGCTAATTCAAGTTGGAAATTTTGATTGCAACTGTTTAATCAATTTTCTCACTCACATGAAGAATTTTTGCATATTCTGGATCCAAGTGATTTTTGTATGATCTTACTGCACCTTACAGCTGCAATAGATTTACTTTAATTATTTACAATCACCTCGGTACATGCCAAATTAAACCTTAGTCCCATCCAAATCAAGTTAAATAAATCATCTATACTGTGCAATCATTCTAACACAAAAACCTTACATTTGAACTATTTTAGCAATGTAAGAATGCTGCCTCTTCTTCATTGCTGTTGAGACTTGGTAATACCAGTCCACTGTTACTTTCTCCACCTGCTCCCGACTAACCATAGTGTGCTATTTTTTTTTTTTAAAAAAAAGGTTTTCTATCAAAACACTTTTCCTAAAAATTACTTTAAGACCTGTATTGAAATAGAGAGTAATTTGTAATCTTAACAGGTAATTTGACACCCTACCATTAACCCACGGGAGACCTATGAGATTTAACAAGACCAAGTGCAAGGTGCTACAACTGGGTCAGGGCAACCCCCAGTATCAATCAATCCAGGCTGGGGGACAGACACATGAAGAGCAGCACTGGACTTGGGGTGCTGGTGGAGAAAGGGCTGGACATGAGCTGGACATGTGTACTCCCAGCCCAGAAACCAACCATGTCCTGGGCTGCATCCCAAGCAGGGTGGGCAGCAAGTGAGGGATGGGATTCTGCCCCTTTGCCCTGCTTAGGTGAGACCCCACCTGCAGTGCTGCATCCAGATCTGGGGTGCCCAGCACAGGAAGGACGTGGACCTGTTGGTGCAAGTCCAGGAGGCCACCAAGTTGATTAGAGGGATGAAGGAAAGGCTGAGAGATTTGGGGTTGTTCAGCCTGCAAAAGAGAAGGCTTAGGGGTGACCTAACTGTGGCCTTCCAGTACCTGAAGGGAGCCTACAAGATGGAGAGGGACTATTTACAAGGCCTTGGGAGTGACAGGACAAGGGGGAATGGCTTCAAACTGAGAGGAGGCTTAGATTTGATATTGGGAAAATATTCTTTACTGTCAGAGTGGTTAGGCACTGGAACAGGTTGCCCAGAGAGGTTGCGGACTCCCCATCCCTGAAAGTGTTCAAGACTGGGTTGTAGGGAGATCTGAGCAACCTGATCTAGTGGGAGGTGGAGAGCTCGGCTCGTCACCACCTCCTTCAGAGCCCTTGGAGTCCCGTTGCAAGACAAGTGCCGCGTGCAAGTGCATGACCAGGCCCCACTGGACAACCTCCCCGTTCCAGAGGCGACCGGCAGCCACCCGTACCTTCCTTCTTGATCTTGTCATTGATGTTGTTGATATAGATGGTGTGGTTCGGCCTGATGTCCATTCTCGGCGGCACCTGCGAACCTGCCTGTGGGCAGAGCACACAGGGGAGGGGTTAGGGACCCGCGACAGCTGCCAGCGCCGGCGACACCTCGCAGACCCGAGCAGAGGCACCGCGAGCCTGAGGAGCGGCGTGTCTGTCTGTATGTCTGCTCGCCCGCAGGCCGCACACCCGCCCCGCTCCTGCCCTCTCCGGGCAGGCGAGGGCTGCGACGGCGGGACAGAAACTCCAGGGAAGGAACCCCGAGCCAGACCCCCTTGCGCCCGCCTGGATCCTAGATCCTGCACCCCGGATCCCAGACCCCCTCACCTCCCCTCTGCTGTCTGTCCTCCGGGCTCGATGGCAGCCAACCCGTCCCACCCTGTCGGGACGCAGCGCAAGCGGCAAAGCCGCTCCCAGAGCAGTCGATGCGCCGAACGCCGATAGCGCCGATGAGGAGTGGCGGGTGCGCTCGGCCCGAGAGCAGAAAGGGATAAAACGGGATAAAAGCGAGATAGGGATAAAGAGGGATAAAAATTTGTTGTCGGCTTCACAGAAATCACGGCGAGGCTTGAAACGGCCCGAAATGGGCATTTATTGCCCCAGTCTTTGGCTCTGTCCTGTCCTAATAGAGCGATAAGCAAAGATAAATGTTGGGAGGACCTTAAAGGTGTCAGGAAAATTAATCCACAAACACCAGGGGTTTATGTCCAAAAAGGAGACAGAGGAGTCCTGTTACTTTATTCGAATAAAGGGAGAGGCCATGCGGCATTCCCCTGGGATCTCTCAAATTTTTGGAGGACGCAGCCTTTTTATCCTAATTTCCGGGCCGCATTTCCCTCTCTATTTCCCCATTAGCTGAGGTACTTGAGGGGTACAGACTTCCCGAATCGCTTAATGCAGACCCCCTTCTAATGTACAGACCCTCCCCTTTTTCTTTTCCTATAGAATTTATGGTTCTTCCCATTGCTTCTTTTGTCTCTCAGTATCTATCTTTACCTATCAGCAGACCTACAGTTTGTTTGTAAAGACAAATCCCTCTCACTCCTTTCATCAATCAGTGTGAAAGGAATGAGGGACTTGTCTTTACAAACAAGCTGTGGGCCTGCTGGTAGATAAAACTAGCACTGAGAGATAAAAAAACAATGGGAAGGATTCCACTGATTGATGACTAGAAGGAAAGAGATTTGTCTTTCCAAACCGTAGGTCTGCTGATAAATGAAATTGGATATTGAGAGATGAAAGAAACAATGGGAAGAACCATAAATTCCATAAGGATTAATAAAAAATGAAGAGGGCGTTATACATTAGAAGGGAGTCTTAAGTATTAGGTTTCTGGGAAGTCTGTACCTCTCAAGTACCTCAGCCAGTGGGGAAAGAGAGAGGGAAATGAGGCTGGGAAATTAGGATGAATAGGACGCTGCGCCCTCCAAAAATTTTAGAGATCCCAGGGGAATGCCCCATGGACTCTCCCTTTATTTGAAAAAAGTAACAGGACTCTTCTGTCTCCTTTTTTGTGTTTGTGGATTAGTTTTCCTGATGAGTGGAATTCTTCCCATTGTTTCTTTGACCTCTCAGTATCTAGCTTTTACCTATCAGCAGACCCACAGTTTGTTTNTGAGTGGAATTCTTCCCATTGTTTCTTTGACCTCTCAGTATCTAGCTTTTACCTATCAGCAGACCCACAGTTTGTTTGCAAAGACAAATCTATCTCATTAATTTCAAAGGTCATCTAGTAAAACCACCCCGGCATGGACACAGACACCTTCCATTACACCTGGTTGCTCCAAGCCCCATCCAGCCTAGCTATGAACACTGCCAGGGACGGGACATCCACAGCTTCTCTGGGCAACCTGTGTCAGAGCCTCACCACCATCACAGTAAAGAATTTATTCCCAATATCTGGTCTCAACGTACTCTCTTTCAGTTTGAATCCATCCCCCCTTGTCCTGTCACTCCATAACCTTGTAAAACATTGCTCTCCAGATTTCTCCTTATTTATAAGGCCTTATTTATTAGACCTCTCCTTATAAATTAGGCCCTTTCTGAAAGGCCACAATTAGGTCGCACCAGGGCCTCCTCCTCTCCAGGCTAAACACTCCCAAATCCCTCAACCTCTCCTCATAGCAGAGGACCTCCATCCTGCAAATCACCTTTATGTCCCTTCTCTGGACTCTCCCCACAACTCCGTGTCCTTCCTGTGCTGGAGATCCCAGAGCTGGATGCAGCGCTACAGGTGGGAGAATGCAGGAACTTCAACATATCTGTAAACATTTGGTAGGTAACATTTGTTTTTAGTTCTGATATTGAAAAGGCAATGTATTTTCTTGAATGTAATTTCTTGAAGGTACTTTGGAAATCCCTGTGGTAGTGCTACATCAGAACAAATAAACAGAGCAGAGATTGAGGTTGCAGCCCTTGAATTTTTGAAATAAATTTGCAGGCTGCATGCCTTCACTTTTATGAATTATTAGGCAGGCTTTTTTCAGAAACAATTTGAAGTTGCAAAGGTTTACATATTAAAAAGAAGTTCTTGCAGGGGGGTATAATCAGTGAAGCAGTTTTTCCTTTAGCTATAAATTATATTTGGACAGGCCATCTCCTTGTAAAGTAGCAGGAATATTAGGTACAGTTCTTGGTTCAGTTATATTTGAGGAAAAAAACCATTGCTCCAGATTCCAGAGCATATAGGAAGTATATAAAGAAGAACATGGATTAAAGGGAGTCAAAAATAAAAGCCAAAGGCAAATAAGCTGTTGACTGAGGTGTTATTCACTGGTGGAAGAAAACAGTGTGTTCTGCAGTTGTTTACAGCAAGGCATGGTGTGGGAAATGGTGTGCCAGTGGATGCCTAATGCAATGCATACATGTGACAAATCCAGAACATGACAAGCAGCAGTTCTGGTCAAGTTTTAGGGTTCTATTTATTTTTCTTTGTTTATTGTCTTAGAGGTAGTTGTAAAGATAAAGCACAACTTTGAAATCCAAGCCTGAACAATACATTAAAATTCTTTTTCAGAAAGGCTGGCTGTACTGTTTTATGCCTCCATCAGCAGTACAGTCCATGTAACTTTATAATTTAATATCATTGTTCAAAAGTGCTTGTTATTGAGTCAACACAGCTAAAGGTATTGGTCTCACAGAATCAAAAATCTTGAGATTTTATAAATGATTTTTAAAATAAAGTCCTTCAACTACCCATAGAGAAGACACTCTAAGGAAAACAAATACAAAAAAACCTGTCAACCTGACACAAAGTAAGGAAGATTTCATGGCTTCTACATTTCATCCAGCACAGCATCCCACACTTATACTTGCTCAGAGTCACTTAAAGCATAGCTGATTTACTCTTGCAGAATTTGAATGCAGTAAAGCAGAAAAAATGCATCTTTCCTGCTCCTCAGATGGGATTTCACAGACTGCCAGTTCAATAGAAGTGACATTAATTTCTCAGGCTGGCTTCCTCCTCACTTCCCTAAGGCTTATTTGAATTACTTCTGTTTCCTTAATCCACAAACAGAGGTACAGCAATCTCATACTTACCAAACCAGTCATTTATGTTGTTTATTTAAAAGTCCCTGAATGCTTGAAGTATTGTAAAAATTACTTCAAATTTCTTAGAAAGAGTGCCTGCAGCACCTTAGTAAGCAATTATGATTCATCACCAGTATAAAGGGCTGGGAACACACTTTCAGCTTGGACAGGTACATGCTTCATCAGAGGTTGCCAAAAAACAGCTCTGGAGAAACAAAACAAAGGGGACAGGTTCTTTAAAATATCTCTGTAGCCACCACTTTCTGCCTCCTGCCCTTTGCTTAAGGTCAAGGAAACCCAGCACTTCACTGTTATTGCTGCTGTTTGTTATGAAACCTGTAATAAAAATTAAGGGGTTTTTTTTCTTCATCTTCCTTTTCTAAATTCAACAAAACTCTCTGAGGTAACCAAAACCTGTGTGTGGTGGAAGCTTCACAGCTTTGTGCCTTCCTCATGGCCTTGACTGGGTCTACACATAGTGATGCTTCACAGTTTTCATGGCTGTTGTTTCCTATAGGAAGACTGTGGGATAAGCAAATTTACTCTAGTTTATCAGTATAGAAATATTTTCATCTCAGTTAAACCTGCATGCTAGAAAGGAACACGAGTGCAAATGTTTTGTGACATGGCTGGAGTTATCTGCAGTATTTTTGCTCTGGCCTTTGACTGCTGTGTTGTGCTGTGTTAGGGAGAAGGTAATACAAAATCACTAAACATTGGAGCACAGACAAAGACAATAAACAAAGTGAGAGGAAATAAGGAAATTCCCTAGCAAGTACAAACTGGCGCTGTGAGCACTTGCAAAGTCAATATACCTGAAGCCTCACATTTAAGACAGATAATGTTCTTTGATGGGTGAACAACTTTGTGATCTATATTCAGTTGGAAGGTGTGAAAGGCAAGGAATTGCTCCCTATAAATCAGGATTTGCTGAGCAGCTGAATTAGCTGTTGTTGCCTGAAGTTGAGGAGTCCACAGGGATTTACAGATCATTGTTCGCAGGCCCTTCATTTGTGATCTCTGCAAACTAACAAAGCAGAGGCAATGGACAATGTGATAGCAGGAGAAATTTAGTATTGACAAGAGCTTGGCAATGTGCTTGGCAAAATATCACTCGAACCACCTGTATTAGTTGTAACCACTCAGAAAAAGAACCTGGCTGACCCTGTTTGGGGGACAATAAAACACCCAGTGGTAGGGAGGGAGGCAAACAAAAGCACCATACAGAACGGGGAAAATGTACTGCACTTCATTTAATAAGGCTGTTTCATAATCACTAAAAAGATGTCTGAGTGTATTGCTGCTTGATCTAAACGAAAAGAGCCTCCGCACATTCATCTGACATTTATTACTGGCAGTTTATACTCTTGATTATTTAATACACTGCTTGACAGACTGTAATTTAGTCAAGAGAGCTTCACTAATCAGGGGAAGAATACACTAGCACAACCAATTATTTATTATTGCTGTTTCAGAGGAAAATCATTATAGCATGGCTAATACAACTGTTGCTTGTTCTCTTGACCAAGTCACCTTTCTCATTACTGAGGAAAACAATAAGCACAGCCGTTTATTTCTTTGGACCCACTTCAAGAGTATGGAAACAGAGAACTGTTGCATTGTTTAAAAGAAATAAACTACCATTTTTAAGTGAACCAGACAAATTTTAGATACTCACATTTTTCGTTGATTAATTATATCCCACATATATACATATGGCAAATAAGTATATTTCTTTTTTGTGTTTTATCAAGCATGAAAAGAAAAAGCACTTCTAGACTATCCTTTCCTTTATGGTGGAGCTTGTTCCCTCTCAGACCAGTTTTTTTTGCTGCTGACAATTTCAGGACTTTACATCTCTTGCATTACGCTGCTGCCTCAGTCCCCTGTGGCAAAAGCTCATCTGAAATTTCAGGGTGCAAGTATGCAACTCCTCATATTTGTTATATTTATCGTCATGGTGATTCCTAATTACTTTGGGTGTGCTAATATACTGGAAAAGTTGAAATGTGGATAGCACTCTTAATTTCATACAGATGGCTTAATGTGAGAGACAAGAAAAGTCTCATAGAATAAGTAGAAGGCCTTTGCTCACTTTGTTCACTTTTGCTCTCTGACAATTCATGAAAAGCACTTTGGGAAATTTACAGGTGGCATGAAGACAAAAACAAGTCATGTAAGCATTGCGTGGACAACGCTTGATCAGAGTGCTGGCTGGTCATAGGAATGCATGGACAGCAATGCAGGAGGTGGCATGTAGCCAATGTGTGTTTAGTTAACAAAGAATGCAAAAAAGTTCAATCTTAGCCAGAGTATTTTTAGCACAGTATAAAAGCCTAGCATAGTAGTACAGTATATAAGGCCTTGCATGATGGTAATAAACTTGCTTCTCTTCGGAAGCAAGAGGGTCCATGTCTTCATTTGCAACAGCTTGAAATTAGTTTAGGGTGCTGGGCTTGTCCTTTTATTAGTATTAATTGCTGGCAGTACCATCTGTCCACACTGCAACTCTTTGCTGGGAAGAATAGCAGAGAGCTGGTTTGATTTATTGTTGTGCAAGAACACTTTCATTCCTTTTTTTTCTTTAAACTGGGTTAGTTTTTGTGCAGTTTTATTGGAATCAGCATAGTAATGCAGTGTAAGTGATGTGATTTACACTGTGCATTTGAATTCAATACTTTTGAATCCTCGTGCATGTGATACATTGCAGTATAATGAAACCAAGATTTACCTGCTTAGCTGTATGAAATTGCCTAGTTGTTTCCTTCCCTTCGTTGTAAAAAAATCTCACTAAGACCAGTCCTCTATTGTGAACATCTTGGAAGGATGTGCTGGGGGCCCCGATGCAAACCACAGACATCTAGGGGTGCTGCTGAGGTGGAGACGGGTGCTGGGAATGGTCCTGTATCTCTGAGTTCAATAGGAGGCTGGAGCTGATGTCTGCTACAGCCTTGGTAAACTTTGGCATAGAGGTGAGTAGGAAGCTTAGCTTGCTTAAAGCAGCATTGCTGGGCTGGAAGTCAGGGAAGTGGGTGGGCATAGTAGACTCAAATAGCTCATGGCATCACTGAGGATCTGAGGAACCCACTCTCTGGATGGCGAGGGAATACACTATGTCCTGGATGATAGGGCAACCACACCCTTGAAAACACAGCCTAATAGGAAAACAAAGACAGGTTTTCCCAGCAGGAGGATGTCAAGAGAACAGATTTGGTGACACCAGTGCTACCTGAGGAGGGAGGTCTGCCCAGTGAGGATTTCTGCAGCACTAACTGGCAGCTCACCATCAGCTCTGTGAACAGTAAGACACTATAAAGAAGCTTGTAGATTTCCAAATGCTTCTTAAGCCAGCTCAGCCTTGAAATTGCTAAGACCCATGCCAGCATTGAGCTATAAGCCCATTAATAAGCTTATTTTATTACTAGTCTTATGGTTAATAATTGCTGAAGTTTGGGCAAATAGCAGTAGTAAGCACCATTAAAAAGTTCTGCCTAGGCTTATGTTGAGTTTCTGCCAGTTCCCCATACAGATACTAATAAAGCTCATGAGCTATTTCGATTGTTTCATTATTTCAAACACTTATTGATTTAAATAATTTAGTTCTCAGTCACAGTAGACACTGGGGAGCTGATGGTAAATCATACCAACTCTGGTACTTTAGATGGCTGTAAATTTACCACATCTGGTAGACTTGAGCTGGCCATAAATTCTTTTAGTGGTCCTATGCTTGGCAGGCTTTGGAAAAGGCTGCAGGTGTTGTGCTACCTTATGTTTGGAGCTGTGCTAGGAGTCAGAGAGCCTTTCAGGGTATATTTCTCATTTAACCCCAGTGTGGCAGAGCCCCTTCTAGTGTTAGGGTTCTCTTGTGCTACCCTCTTAAAAAAACCCCTACATCAAAAAAATACCGTAGGTTGAGATCAACATCAAACACGGCTTCAACTTCTTCCCATCAGAATATCACATGGAGTAGCTGCATGTGCATTGGCTTGCTAAAAGACTTCATAATGTCAGGAAAATTAATCCACAAACACCAGGGTTTTATGTCCAAAAAGGAGACAGAGGAGTCCTTTTACTTTATTTGAATAAAGGGAGAGGCCATGGGGCATTCCCCTGGGGTGTCTCAAATTTTTGGAGGGCGCAGCCTCCTTTTTATCCTAATTTCCCAGCTGCATTTCCCTCTCTCTTTCCCCACTGGCTGAGGTACTTGAGAGGTACAGACTTCCCAGAATGCCTAATACTTAAGACTCCCTTCTAATGTATAACCCCCCCCTTTAATTTTTAATTCTTATGGAATTTATGGTTCTTCCCATTGTTTCTTTCATCTCTCAATATCCAATTTCGTTTACCAGCAGACCTACAGTTGGTTTGTGAGGACAAATATCTTTCTTTCCATTCATCAGTCAGTGGAATCCTTCCCATTGTTTTTTTTTTTCTCTCAGTGCTAGTTTTATCTACCAGCAGGCCCATAGCCTGTTTGTAGAGACAAGTCCTTCATTCCTTACAGTTATGACTATGATTTATGCCATAGTGCCTTCAGGAATGTAAAATAAATCTCGGCTCTGTGAGATGAGACCTTACCTTCAAATGCATAAATTTCCCACCTCCAAAGGCAGAAGTGAGAACAGATGCTTGGATAGGTGAGCATATGAAGCTGCTGGCTTCAAATGAAGTGCGCAGGTGCATTAAGATAATCCTTTCCACCACAATTTTTGTTACAATATTAAACATTCAATGTCCTAAATCAAATAAAATTTTCTTGGTTTCAGACTGAGAGGCAATTATTTCACATAGAGCTGGTTGTAATTTTTCTAGAAAAAACTTTTCTCTTAAAAGGTGACTAGGAGTGTTTTGTTGTTGGGGTTTATGATTTTTCCTTTGTTTCTTTCTCTCAGGGAATCTTTTCCCATTCTGCTGCTAAGAGACAATAACGACTTAAGAAAAGACAATAAAGACTTAAGGTACTTAAGAAAAACAATAGAAGTTGCCACAGCTCAGGGGAGGAGTGCAGCTGGCTACTCTCTCGTTATTTGGGGGGTTTTCTCTTGGAAGGGCAGAGATACTGTGAGATTTCGGCTGGGTGAAGGGGCTGGGTGCAGCTCCTCGCTCTCTCTCGCTCGTTGGCATTGGAGGGGGAAAGAGGCAGGGATCGCTGTGAGGAGAATTCGCCACTGTGGGGTTTCATCTCCTGCTGCCTTCTACCATGAGTAGAGCTCTGCTCGTAAGAGCGGCCCTTGCACTGGGACCTTATTAACACCCTACCTCACCAAACAAAGGACCCTCACCATCCACTCTGGTGCCTCAGGGGAAACCCTGGGATTCCAACCCCCTCCCCCCGTCCAAAGGAGCCTCTCCCGGCCGTGTTTGGGAGCCGGGCTGTTGCTGCCCAGCCCCGCCGTTCCTCTGCCATTGCTCTGGGCTTTTTTGCTACATGGTAGCCACGCGCACCCTGCCTGCCTGGACACTCCACGGCTCCTGCCACAGCTGCCAAGTTCCTGCTGCCTGTTGCTTGCTGCCCCGGGTGAGTCCACCCTGCCATTCCAGCCACTGCTCAAAGGTTCCTGCTGCAGCTCATTTTTGCCATCCAGCCCGCCCACCACTGCCACGTTAGGAAAATGCGACTGAACTCGCGCCACAGTGCCCCCTGCATCCGTGATGGGGTCATAGCACCCGCGCCCCTGCCGGCTGTGACCGTAACTACACCAAAGGGAAAATTGCTTGAAGAGCTGGAAGAGACTGTTCATTAGGTTCTCTGTTCTTGTTTGTTGTTGTTGCCATTGTTGTTGTTTGTTTGCCTTGTTATACATACACATACTAGTAAAGAACTGTTATTCCTTTTCCCATATCTTTGCCTGAAAGCCCCTTAATTTCAAAGTTATAATAATTTAGAGGGAAGGGCGTCATATTCTCCATTCCAAGGGAGATTCCCACCTTCCTTGCCAGACACCTGTCTTTCAAACCAAGACATTTGTTTACGAGTGTTCTCATAAATTATATTGAATTTTGATAAAAGGTTTTTGTCCTTCATTAAAACACTTGAATATTTTCTAGCATTGAAAAAATTTATTTAAGAAGGTAATTTTACTTTTCTTGCAAGACAAAGGTACTGTAAAGTCCTACTCCTGCTTCTCCCTCCTGAATTCTGTGTGAAGTGGAAATTTATCCTGGAGAATCTCATTTACCTAGCACAACTTCGTTACTTTGTGGTTAGTAATTTTTCAGATAAATGTGAAAATGTGATCTCCCAGTTGCTACATTAAAGTAAGTCTACATTGCTGCCAGAGGTGTGATTTCCCACACAGGGAGACATTCTCACTACAACAGTGATTTAGCTAGCTTGCAAAGTGGTAACATCAATGTGACAAATGCACAGGAGGATGACTTCTGTGAAACCACTGGTGATTTCAGGTATTTCATGGGAGCTTTTCAGTGCCCTTCCCTACCCTGCTTGATTCAGGCAGGTGTTGAAACTATCTGAGTATGCATGGAGAAATGCAGCCATAAAGCAAATGAGAAAAGTGATCTGCTCACCTCCCCTCCATCGAAGGATACAGGGCAGGACAGGCAGGGCAGAGCCAGCTTAGATGAGTTTGTCAGTGAAGATGCACCTATTGGGTGGTATTGCCTGAGAATACTGTGCTGCCTTCTAGACTGCCCTTTCCCAAACCTGCAATAGAATGTTAGAAATATAATAGTCTCTTGCTGTTTGCAAGATATTTTGCTGATTGCAAAATATTTTGGGTGTTTGGGGTTTTTTTCTTGATCTAGGTTTTTACTAGTCCATCACTCTCTGTGCATATTTAGTCCTTCCTAACACTGTGTTAGGAATAAAGCAGTGTTAACCATTCACATATAATGACAAATTGAAATTTGGGGGTTGAAAATGCATTTTCTGTGAAAAAGAAGAAATTTCTACAGCTGGTCCTGTGCAATATTACAGCATTAAATAAAGGCACAAAGATATTTCTGATCACATTCTCCTGTGATGGACTTGGGTATTCCCACTAAAGATTCCCTTTGCCTTGGTCTCCATCCAAGCACATGATGCTGATCTGCAGCCAGTCCTGTGAGGGACAGCCCATAGCTTTTCAGCTCTGGCAAATTAGTTTCTAATCTCCTGAAAAAACAGGAACTGAGTGGGAACTGGCATCCAAAACAAGTCTGAGGGAGAACCACCTAACGGGTCACATTCGTTGATCAATATCACTCAGCATCCATGCCTGCTCTTCATAGCCAAGCAGCAAACAAGACTTGTGACTATTACTGCCCGTTCAGAATTCAGAAATGTTTGAACTCTAAATTTCAGGTGATAATCAAAGGGAGAAATCTATATCCTGGGAAGGGAGTAATCTGTCCTTTAGCCCAAGTGGGTCTGTCAGTGAGGAGAGGATGAATAACATTCCTCAGTGCTTGGTGCTTATGTCTCTATGTGACTTTCCCCAGTTCATCATGGCTGTGATGGTGTCAGCTCTTGTCCCTGCACACTGAGACCACACGTGTATAAATGACCATAGTCATGGATTGTGTCACATCTCCTATCTCAGGGATTGTATTTCTCCACTTCACTGAGCCCTTCAAAAATGTTAAATTTTTTGTTGAACATCTTGTACAAAGGGAATGTTACCATGCTGGCTTTGTCCAGCAGTTGCAGCTTCTGGTATGTCTTCTGGGGATGCTGTCACCCTAAGAAATTCTGTTCAGCAGCCAGATTATATGCCATGAGCCATTCCTTCAGGAAATCCATCTTAAACTCATTTTGGGCCAACACAGCCAGAGCCATATATTACAGCAAGGGGCAGCTAACCCTTTAGATCTGCTAAGTGTGATTGAAACACATTACTCATTTTCTCAATACCTGAACAATTTTATCCAAGAAAACAACCATTGCAGGAAAAAATCTTGGTCACGGAGCAGGCAGTGTCAATGATCCAAAAAATGTCTTTGCCTAGACTTCAAACCACAGCCAGCTGCCAGAGAGAAACCCACAGAAAATTTACTATTTTCAGGGTATTCACAGATATTTTTAAAGTCAAACAGATTTTGCCTTACGACATTAAATTATTGACAGTATCGATACAAACCTGGGTATAGACTCTTTGTCAATACAGGTATTTTTTTCTTTATGATAAGACGATGCAATATATCTCCTGTGCCTCCACATGCTGTGAAGCTGACAACATTTCAGTATGAGCAAGCTCCTGGGGAAGGCAGACACAGTGCATAAGGATCTATTTATTTGTTAAACACCTTAACATTAACTAAAGCCTTACCAGGGCTGGGGAGGGAGGTCGGGAGGAGTGAGAGTCAAAGGAGATGTTCCTCAGAGGATCCAGATGCCCTGCATAATCCAATATAACCGACATAATGAAAGGGAAAGAGAAATGTCTCCTGGGATCAGAATACTGATGGGAGTTCTCTGTAATCAAGAACAGGGAACAATAATCTTTTCCCTTCTCTTTCCAAATACTCTTTTTCAAACCATGTCCTAATCCTAATTCAGCAGCAGTATTTTAGGTTATTTGGTTGGGGTTTTTTTAACCAGTCCAGATTTTCTCTAGACTGAAAAACATCCTCGTTAGTGGGTACCATTTCAGATTACAACTGCACATAAGAAAAGTGTCTGATGGACAGAAAAGTTCCCAGCACACCTGAAAGGCATGCAGTCCTCTGGGGTAGCACTGAATTACTGTAGGATGACCCCTTGCCTTGCCTTGCCTTGCATTGCCATTCACTTCAGAGCCTCCCAAACAGGAGAAAGGGAAAAGAAAAGCAAATATTTTTTATTTGAAAACACTTTTGAGTATCACTCTTTCTTCATTGCCTTTCTTTCTCTTGCCTGCTTGAACATCAAGGAGGACATGCTCTTGGAGGGAGCAATCCTCTCTTGTGCATCCACAGTATAAGATACAAAAAACGTCTCCTTTTCCTGCTTTCCTGCCATTAGTAACTTAGCTATTAAACTACAACAGTTACTTCTGCCTCAGTTTAGTGGTAAGAAAGTTCAAGAGCCATATCTCTCCAACATCCTCATGATATGGGTCTTTTAGTCTTGGTATTAATGAAACAATCTCTCAGCTTAAAAATGGAAACACTAATTATATTATTTTAAAAAATAAGAATGAAGAAATATATGCCTAATATTAGATTTGTCACATTGATCCTTCAGGCTGGAAAAAAACACCCCAACCACCTGCCCAACTGATAAAACAAAACTGATAAATCAGGTTTGTTCTATGCAATATGAACAGAAATGGAATTGTTACATTTTGGGGTGAAATAGGTATGACTTCAAAAAAACCTATCTAGAAAAAAAAAATAGAAGTGGTTTTAAAATAAAATAATCACATGAATAATACCTTCCCCATGCAGAAAAAAAAAGATTTTGTGTTTAAGTCTGATGTTGTAGGAGCACTGATCCACTCATTGATTTCGGCAGGGTTCTTCACAAAGGTCTGCCTGCAGGATGAATACAGATTGTTAGCATTCCTGAAAGTGCCTCCATGTTCTGTTGCCAGGAAACAATAATGAAAGTATAGGGATGCCAGTTTGATGACAGGGATACAGGACAGTGGCATTAATCACATGCTTTGCAGGCATGAGACCTCTATCATTTGCAAACATGAATGCCAGCACAGCCTGTTGGTTATTTCTGAACACTGTTTGGCTAATGGTATTTTAGAAATGTGGAGTACTAGAAGAGCTCAAGCTAACAACAGCATCACATTAGAGCTCTGAAAGCCCTCCTCTACCCTGTAGAGTATGGCTTTATGGTATATTATACTCATGCATAAAATATTTGTGCTCTTTGTTTTCTAGCTAAAAAGAGTACAACTGAGGTGACTTGCATCTGCAAGGATCACGGTCCATCAAGTGTTGTCATTAATTATTAAGCCAAGGGGTGCTCATATTTTCACTGCAAGAGGCAAAGAAATTACTTTTCTAGATTATCTTGCCTGTGAGCAGAATTAAGACACACCTTCGGTAAGTCCCGAGGGTGAGGATGCAGTGCTCAGGATTTTATTTTATTTCTTGTGTGCAGAATCTTCTAATGTTTGCTCAATGGGAAAGACATAAGTTTGATATTTATGCATTCATAAAATGATAGAATTTTTAATGGTTTGTCCTGTACTGGGTAATTTATGTTGTCCTGCTGACTTTCAGGGGATTAGTCCCTAGTATGGGTAATGAAACCTTGAAAAGTCTTATGATTCTGCTTCCTTGATTTTTACCACTCCTTCAGAATAATTTGTTCAAATGTGTGTATTAGGAATATAGTGAAATACACCAAAGACCTCAGAGAAATTAAGATTTTTCTTTTTTAAAAAGCAACAGCTATTTTTCAGTCTCACTTATAATTTGTAATTCGGCTGAAATTTCCTAGGCATGGAAAAGCCCTATGAAATATCTTATTATGCTGGAGCTCTGCTGGACTTGCATACAGGAGACTTCTTGCAAGTTAGGGGGCTGAATATAATGAAAGTACAGACCTGCTTTTACCCCTTCTGTTCTTTAATCTTCAAGAAAAGCAATCTTTGTGTATATGGCTCTTTCCCCATATGCACTTTCTAAATGCTCAGTGGAAAGTACAGCTCAGTTAAAAACAGTGGGCATAA
Organism: Oriolus oriolus; assembly: GCA_013400235.1. Lineage (NCBI taxonomy): Eukaryota > Metazoa > Chordata > Aves > Passeriformes > Corvidae > Oriolus > Oriolus oriolus. The sequence goes on from VXBT01003066.1 coordinate 30,474, forward strand.
GGACATGTACATTGTCAACAGCTGCATGTCTCCTTGCCATTACCAGCTGCCATTTCTATGTCTTCAATTGCAATCATCCTGAAAGCAGCAAACCTATTATCTTGTTCTTAATTATTCAAGTAGCACTTCTTGAGAAATATTTAGATTTGTCATAATGCTCATAACATTGGATGACAGAAAGTGCTGCAGAACTCATGAGCGCTGCTCTGGGCTTGCATGCACAAGAGGCTGTTTTGGAAATTAGATACTGTGAGATGACATTTCCTTTTAGCAGTCTTGAGAAGCTCTTCCACTGCTGATAGCAATCATCTCCAAAGAAAAAGAAAGTGCACTAACTTCTGGTAAATGTCTTGAGAGAAGCAAAAACAATATTGTGGAAGGTATTACCAAACTTCTGAAGGAAGAGCCCTGGTGAATATGTTGCTTGCTTGACCTGTCCAGCTGATGCGACATGAAAATGGGGAGATTAAAGAGGCAGATCTCGTTCTTTGGAGGAGTGCTTCTGCAAGAGGACAAAACAGAACAAAAAGAGAGACGGCATGAATATGGCTGCTTCTCTCTAAGGCAAGTGCCACCTGCACTACCTTCGTGAAGATGCCTTTCCTTGGAGCCATGATGATTTTTTGCTTTT
>VXBT01003072.1:0-15130 GCA_013400235.1 Oriolus oriolus
ATATATATATATATGTTTATAAACTGTGGTATGGGGTACATTATATTGTAAAGAAAGTGTGAGTTTGAGAATTGATTTGTTACACAAAGAATGTCAACTGAGTTTAAAATTATGTTTCTCCAAAGACAACCAGGAGGGTTGGCAGGTCTGTCCTATTGGTAAATATGATACATGAACCATGTTTCATATACATGCTGAAGTATTTCCTTGAAATTGAAGCCATATGTTTGGTCTACAATCTCTCCTCATCTATAATCCTGAATTGTCTGAAAAGTGTTTTAATTACTTGAAAAGCAGTGTGTTTGCAGTGGCAACTGGTAAGTTATTACTTATGCATGAGAAAATTCAGTCATGACTCAACTTGTTTGGGTTGCTAATAACATTTGAGTTACAAAACCCACCAGGGTCAGTTTGAAAACCTAAGGAGAAGCTCATATTAATGTTATTATTAATATTATTAAACAGAAAGTTGAAAGGCAAAGCAGAAAGTATTTTGCATACATGTAAAAAAGATGTTCCTCTGCAATGTTTGATATTGACAGATATGTCTATAAAGCTGGTACACTGGGGAATGGTAGTAGGAGGAACTTTAATTGAATCTGAGCTGCAGCAAACTTCTGAAGAATTTGACGAAAAGTAATTTCAGTCAATTAAATCTGAAGCAATTTAATAGAGTGCAATAAGAAGGATGTAAACTTAGTAACACCGGAGTTCTAGAACTTCACCTGGGACCTTGAATTTACACACAGTTTTCCAAATTTTGAAGACATTCATACATACAAACAGTAGCAATATTATCAGAAGGTTTCAAAAGCTTGACTGATTTAATGGGCAATGTTCTAAAAAAGACTTCTGCAATTCATACACTATTTTTAGCTCAGGAAGTCTCTATGCTGCTAAATGTACATGAAGAAGACATAAAAAACCAATAATTCTCCTGCATGGTATACATTTTCCTTGAGCACCAACCCTTTATCACACCCAGAAATAGGAAAATAGGCCAGTTTTTTACATGACATTGTCCAGAAAGTGACCTCCATTTTTTAATAACCAGAACAGGGCTGGCTGATCTTTCCTTAAAGTGCAACACTGGTGTAAGAAATCAGGAAAGGAAGGCAAGAGAGAAGCATAGATGAGTCAACACCTTCTTACACGGAAGGGCGCAGGCAATGGAAGCAGGGACAGGTGTCCTGGGAAGAGTATAAGGATGCTGCCAGCTGTATAAGGATGGGGTCTGGAAGGTCAAGCTGGAGGTTTTCATAGCAAGGAAAGACTAGTAAGAAGTGGTTCTACAGGTATGTCAGCCAGAAAAAGAAAGTCGAAGAAAGAGCACCCTCCCTGATGAGTAAATCTCACAAACTGGTAAAAATTTGTGAGAAGACAGCTGTGGTACTCAATAAGGTTTTGCCTCAGTCTTCAACAACAGTCTCCTTCTCACACCTCTTAAGTGGATGAAGCACACAAGCGGGAATGGAGGACCAAAGTCCCTCCCACTGTAAGAGAAGATCAGGTTCATGACCGCCTGAGGAACATGAATGCACATAAATCAATGGGATACAGTGAGATGCATCCCAGAGTCCTGAGGGAATTTTCTCATTTGCCAAGCCAATTTGCAGTTGCCAAGCCAACTGTCTGTGATGCCTGAATATCGTGGCAGTCATGTGAAATCCCAGGTGACTGGAAAAAGGGAAACAGTATACCCATCTTTAAAAAGGGTAGAGAGGAGGACCCTGGGAACTACAAGTCCATCATTGTCACCTCTATGCCTGGTATGGTCATAGAGCACATCCTCCTAGAAGCTGACCTAAGGCGCATGGAGAACAGGGAGGTGACTTGAGACAACCAGCACGGCTTCACCAAGGCCGAGTCTTGCCTGACCAACCCAGTGACTTTCTGTGATGAGGTGACTTTATCAGTAGATGACTGATGCGAGGATAATTTTTGTTTTTCTTTCATACCTCTTTTTATGCTCTCTTATGTAGCTTTTATGCAGTTATAATACAAGTAGTTATAATTCATACATAGTTATAATTCTTTAAGTTTGATAACTTCCCTTAGACCCAATATTCTGCTAAGCCAAGAGACCAAACGTTCTGGAAACCCNAAAGGCGTCAGTGACAGAAGAGCTACGGATGTCATCTATCCAGACTTCTGTATGGCCTTTGACATGGTCCCCACCAAAATCCTTCTCTCTGAATTAGAAAGAGATGGATTTTGATGGGTGGGCTGTTCAGTGGATTAGAACTGGTTGGACAGTGGCCTCCAGAGGGTAGTGGTCAGGAGCTCAATAACCAGGTGGAGATCAGAGACAGTGGAGACAGATCCTCGGAGGTCCATATTGGCACCAACACTTTTTAACATTTTCATCAGTGGCAGGGACAGTGGGATGGAGTGCACCCTCATCAGGTTTGCAGAGGACACCAAGCTGAGTGGTGTGGTTAACACACCTGAAGGACAGTATGTGACCTGGTTTTAACCGTGGTTTGCCTGCAGCAAATGGGGTAATGAGTGGAACAAGCCAGTGTATTCACTAATCAGCTGTGACTGATAACCACAGAGGGCTTGGAGAGAGGAGAGGCTGGCTCTGGAAGATACATTTACTACTTTGATTTGCTGGCCAAGCTGCAGCAGACACCAATGAAACTAGTGCCTGCAACTCAGAAATTAAAAAAGAAAGAAAGAAATGGAGAGGGTAGGCCTCCAAGACTGATTACTGCTGCATAAGCATTTTGTCATAAGCAAAAAAGGACGGCAGACCAGATAGGGGCCTCTAACAGTGACAGAGATAAAGAGGCTAAAGTTTAAAAGCACAGAAGTTTAACTGCCAGTGTTTATTTATAGCTTCACACATACAAAGGCACTGCTATTTCAGGGAAACTGCACTATTTTTTATATGTGTCAGTTTTGAATAGTCCAGACACAGTAAAAGTAAAATAAAGTGAACCGCATGTGTTAAGGAACAAATTTAAATAGCAATGGCTCTGAGAATAAAGTGTACATTAAAATAAGGGAAGAGGCTATAGCTCATTTAATTTGCAGAATAAATCTCTGACAAAGATCCCTGTCTTGTGCACAGAGATGATACTAGGAGTTGAGAAAAAGATATAAGCCCTAGTCTGATATGTGTGTCAGTGTGCATGCGTGTATAAATACTGCCACTTATCTATCCCACTAACTATCTATCCATCAGCAATACATGTACATTCATAAAAATTCATGTTGATTTTATTCATTAATACACAAAGACTTACTAATTAGTGATATCAATACTTTATTTGGCAATACATTCTTTGAGGCAAGGATTTTCTTCATTTTTATACATTGCACATCTATAACATAGAGAGAATAATTGGTTCCATAATGATAAAAATGTTGTGCTTCCTTGCCACCTTATTTTTTACTGACATTATCAGAGTTGTTCAATAAATGCCAGCTCTTCACCCTCTGATACACCACTTTTACTCATTATATACCACATGAGTTATAAGGAACAAAGAATAGTGGACCATATTAAAAGTATTTTAAAATTTACTGGAATTTAGATGGCATATGGTTTCATTGTCTCTATGTGTCTAGATATAGTTTTCTAGCTGACAAACAAACTAAATAGTTTTTTTCAGGATTAATTTCTTTAATTGAAGGATGCAATACCACTATTTGTGCTATACAATACACTTTCATTCTTAGAATGAAGAAAGAAAAGCTGTCCCAAAGACCCATCCCTATGTTTTTCCTGGCTAACATGTATGTTATTTACAAAGGGCTGAATTGTAGACTCTGCTGTTGATTCTAGAAGCATAAAGAAGAAAGCTGCTTTATGACAGCCTTTTGACTTGGGCTGTTTTCCGTTGCCATGTCTTTGTCAAGGCAAAGTTTAAGTATTTCAATTCTTATGCCTCTCATTCATGGAAATTGCCTTTCTTGAGATATCATAAAGAAAAAATCTTCAGTTTTGTAGTATGCTGCTGTAGCTGCCCTTAGGAAGATCAAGTCCTAAACTCTGTGTCTGCGTTTCTCCCACAGAGCCAAGGCACACCTCTGGTGACAAGAAATGGACCACGGCCTTGCTGGCTGCCCCACAGCAGATAACTAAAAGAGAGGGCAGCTTGGCACCATGACATAAAGGGGATGCATGCAGCACATTACAGAGCATCAAAATTGCCTCTGAAAGATTTAGCACAGAGGTCTTCCCAAATTAGTGTACTTCAGCTCCCAGGACTAACAGGGCAAGTGGGCTACTGGACCTTGGTCTGCCGCTGTCTAGTTCCCATGTGTAGAGAAGGTGAGATCTGTTTTTTTTCCATGTCAACCCTCTTTAGAAGAAGGTTGGGAAATTTAAATCTGGAGTAAAATTACAATCTGAACTCTGATTTAAAGACAATATATGTTGCTTTTCTTCTAAGCCAACTGTTTATGAACTGAGAATTCTCACTGCAAGTAGTAAACTGCCTCAGAACTGTCTTAAAGAAGCCTTGCCTATTTTTTCCTCTTCTCTCATATCACAGCTATTGCTGAAAAATGTAATACAAACCTGTATTCTTGAATATTTCTCATCCTTTTTAATTTCTTCTGTTTTCCTACTTATTACAGGTTAGTTTATAAAATTGTAACATTATCTTCTGAGAAACCCAAACCAGTCACGATTCTCTCATTTTAAAAATATTTATTTCTCTTCCTTCTCTTAGAAAGGAAAAAAGCTTCTTGGTAATCACTGATTTCTATGTCTTCTTTATTTTCTCTCAATTTCCTTATTATGATTTTTTAAAAATAAATACCAGTTGTTTTTTTATTTCAGAGAATACAAAAGGTAAAAAATAAATTATCCCAGTTGATACTCCTCATTGTCTTTATCCTTCTCTTTTCACCCTCTCCTCCTAATGACTTTCTGACACACAAAAAAAGGCTAAACTCCTAAGATTTTAATGAACAGTTGGTTTTTCCTTATCTAGTAATTGGTCCTTTTGATTTCAATGGTCTTGCTCATAAAGTAAGATACAAATAGGTATTATCAAGCATATATTAATCTCTAACAATTATCTAAATGACTAAGGATCTTGATTTTACATAAAAAAGATTAGATTGTTTTAAGATTATATGCTTATGAAGAAGCGAACAACATTGTAAGAACTCCCAAATCTAATCTATTTAAATCTTTCCCTTAGTACTGAAAGGGACTAATCAGTGCCCTTTTACTTCCTTAATGAGAATAAGTGAACATTATTTGGCTATTCCCCCATTTTTCATCAGGCAATATTATATGGTTAATAATTTTGCTACGTATATGAAGCATAACTCCTTTCTCCCTGGAACAGACAGAAGGAAATTAAATCACACCTATTCAGAGAGGCTTCAGCATTTCTGAGATATTTCTGCAATACTTCACTGTGCTTCCGACTTTCACTGTGCTTAGGGCTCATTCCAAAATCAATCTGTAGCCCTTTATGTGTTTATATAGCATTGTATTGGCACATCTAGGTGTACAACAGCACCTCTTTCCCCCATGGTGACTTCCGGCATCTTGCTGCAAAAGATATTTTTGGGAAGGGACTTTGCCTGCCGGTTATTCTGGGGTGACTTTGTAAAGGTCAAAGAAATTACTCTCAGTTTGTTCTAGCCAAAAACTGACATGCCCACATGGGGGCAAATAAAATCCGTGTGGGTTATGCTGATGTTACAATGGTGATTTTGTTTATTTGTTTGTTTGTTTGTTTACACATAAATATGTGCATGTCTGTGTGTCTGTGTGTGTATTTATTTCCGCCAAATCACTCTTAGACTCTCACTGCAGCCCCTGTCATAACTGAAGGGAGGAGACAGTTATCTCATGACCTGAAGGCATTAGCCAAATTATCATGGATCAGACATCCGCAAAATACAAAATGAGGTTTCATTTGACATAGACATTTACATCAAACATATACAGAATAATTATTTCCACTGGAGCATTGATGAATCAACCAATGGCAATTTAATGAGAATACTGTCTGTCCTTGTAAGTTATATTCCCCTTCAGTTGCAAAGGTGCTAGCCAAGCGCATTGTATCACTCAGTCTTGTCAGAGTAGATGTTCTGTCACTGATTAAAGAGCTGGATGTCCTCTTTAGTCACAAAAACATTTCATGGAATAACCTTGTTTCTGTCTTAATGGATTCTTGCAATGTAATGAAAGGCTCCAAACTGGACTTGAAGAAACCCTCAGAGAGACAGAGAGTGTCACTTCTCACTTAGTCACCGCTGGCAATTGCTGCCACTCTGCCCATAGCACACCTGAGAAGAGATGTACAAGTCATTTAAAAGGCACATTCCGTCAAATGCATAATGGGCAAGAAAAGCATCAGAGGAGTTTTTGCTTCCTTCTCCCTCCCCAGCCTCCACAACTTTTAGATTTCTGAGATTTGTCACAGCCAAACGAGGGGGTCAGGAATAAGAATGAATATTGATACCACTGTGTGAGCTGACTGTGACATGCTGATGGCACCTTGGTAATCTCTGCCAGGCAAATGATTTCCCAGGGTTTGCAGGGAGGAAAGTGGGGGAAAGAAAGGAGAACTGACAGTGCAGTTTCACTCCACATCTGCCGCCAATTTTAAGGAGTCACTAATTCACAAACTATATGGTAAGCACATTTAACTGTTCTAGCATTTTTCTCATGCTTCATGAAAACAGAGATAATAACTGGTAAACCAACTGTAAAATTAAAAGAACTAGATGTTGCCAATAAAGACCATCATTTCAGGGAAATAAATTTGTTTCTTGGAAGCTGATCTCTAGCATACGCTTTAGGTGCCCACAAGAAAAGCAATTCAACTGGAGAGTAAATTGATCTTGCTCCAGTGGTTTATATGAACAGAGCAAAAAATATACACCAACAGGTTATCACTTAATAACTCTTTGTTTCCCTAATATTGAATCAATAGCAGGATCACTTGGAGTCATCAAATCTTGAAGTGCAATGTAAAAAGTAATTCAAGGACACACACCCGTAGAGACACACACACACACACACACGCACATGCACACACACGCACCACTGAAGAAATAAACATTTCCAAGGCAAAATATTCCATCACACTTTAGACAATATTGGTCTTCCAAAGATAAGAAACAGCAGCTTAATATCTTCTCACAGAACTCATGGTCCAAAGCATCTGCTGGTATAATTCTTATTTCTGCAGAGGGACTGGCTGTAAACACATTTACAAATCTGTTTTAAAACACACTGTAAGCAAGTTGATCTCATCTCTTTGGTATCCAGAGATAGGACACATGGGAATGGTTCAAATCTGCACCAGGGGAGGTTCAGACTGGATATAAGAGAGCATTTCCTTGGTGAAGAGGTGGTCAAACACCAGGACAGGCTTTCTAGAGAGGCAGGCAATTCCCAAGCTTGCCAGTGTTTGGGAGGCATTTGGACAACTTACTTTAACAATACAATTTTACTTGGTCAGCCCTGAATTTTTCATACATCATTGTAAGTTCCTTCCGACTGAAAGAGTCACCCATTCCATCCCCTTCCACTCTAGTCATAAACATGTAAAAATGCTAGGGGTTTTGCTGTTGGGCCTAAAATTATGTCCATTTTGCTGATAATCTTAAATTTCGCTTATAGTATTTTTATATCTAGAATTTGGAAAGAGAGGATCTCTTGCCAAGATCTTTTCCCTTAGAAGAGAGGGGGCACAAACTACTGGAATGGTTTCTGGCTAAACTGGAGTCCGCAGAAACACTTTTGCTATGAAATTTTCTCAAGCTCCATCAAATTAGCGGATGGGTTCAGGACATAAACTATTGTATACAGGTTTCCTCTGTTGTGAGTAAAGAGAAATAGGAAGGTCTAGGAAAATTATCACGTGGTCTAATTTCAGTGACTGAATTAGAATTAGGAAAATAGCCTCTGAAATTATCTCATTTCTTCTTTTTGGCAGCAAAATACACCTAAGATGCTTAGCACAAAAAGGGCTATCTATATTAAACAGATGCATCTTATGAACGACTGACATAAGCCACAGACTTGTTGATACCCATAAGGCCCATTAAAATGGATTTAAGTACAGTTTCTATTAACAATAGTACACAAGAAAGAAATTAGTCTAGAAGAAAATTAAATTACTTTAGCCCCCTTACTTGAAATGTTGACTTTATTGGGAAAGAGCCTCACATGTAAATTGAGAAATAGCTCAGAACAAGCTGCAAAGTGTTCAAATTCCCTCTTTCTCATGAAAACACACTCTAAGCATCTCTGTTAGGATCCCTTGTAGCCCCTATCTATATATGTATAAAGAAAAATATTAAGAAGCTCTCATAGCACCAGTGGTACTGGTGCTATCAATATCGGGAATAACAGCCAAAACTTAACTAGGCAAATGAATAATATAATGTCTTTCTCTGTTGACAGACTATGGAAAAGCACATCCATGTGAGATGTAGACATGGTGTTGGTTATTGTTTGCACACAACAGATAGGTCCTAAAGCAACGGTTCAGTTTAATGCTTCTAATAACAAACATAGTGCTAGCAGCACTATGTCATACCTGTGGTCAAATCTCTACTCCTGGTGAGTGAAAAAGAGAAAAAGAAACAGAAAAAAAAAAAAAAAAGTTATATTTCAGGGACATGAATTAATTGGAAAGCTGTATTTCCAATACAGTTGATATTAAGCTTTTCCGTTGACACCAGAGCTGTGAAATATAGCTGACTCAAGGGGTAGGAAAATAGAGGAATATGTTTTCCTGACAACTGACACATGGCCTGCTGTCTCCTTAGAGGGCTGCTGGCCATCCACTCTGCTTCCTGACTCCCACAGGCTGCCCTGAGTCTCAGCAATGGGTGAATTTCAGCAAAGTTTGGCTGCTCAAACACAGTGCACTGCAGCCAGGGAACAGGACTGGAAATCAGAGATGATTGATTCATCTCTCTGGGTTCCTAGCATCACCTGGTTTGGGGATATATATCAAGGCCTCTACTTCTCTTAGTATATAAGGAAGTAAAAAGGGCTGCAATCCATAGGTATTACATTAGAGCAATCTCTTTTTCTTTATTTACTTTTTTTCCTCTTTCAAGTTTTAAATAAAGTTCAGTGTTAGCCCTGATCCACACTGGTGCAAAAAAATGTCAGTTCTAGCTTTTCATCAGAATTTTTTTATTAGTTCAGACTTTATTTTATATTTGAGGAATAAAATGAAAAACTAATAATGACAAAAGGATACCATTTATTTTATGGCTTACGTATGCTGGGTGCTGTAAATATCAGCAAATCAATCCCTTCTGACTGCCATTACAATTAACAGTCAAATTAGAGGAGAAGAAACTGAGGCCAAAAGTCACTTTTCAGGAGCTCTATGCAGGAGCAGATATTATCTGAGCTTTTGGTGTCCTTGTCACCATCATTCCTCCTGAAAAAAAGATTCATTAATTAATTAGTCTGCTTAAAGGGTGCACTGAATTAACTTTATTTGTGCATATGCATGTGTGTAAGAAGCTTCTAGAGTCTCAAAAAGGAGATGGTGCTTCCCAGTCTGGAACAGCATCACCAGCCAGCTTAAAAAATCTGTGATAAACACATTTATCCACTAGAGGATGCCTGGGCCAGCTGTTCTGGGTAGAAAACAAGTTATTACGCTGGAAACTTCAGTGACTGATGCTGAAAAGAACAGGTTTGTGGTGACAGCCCTAATTTGCCTGCTTCATCCCCATTATCAGGACCACTGATAAAGCAGTGAATGGGCAGCTCTATGTGCAGTCAGGCATTTAACAAGAACTTGTGAGGTGTCCTGGTGCAGCTGATGCAAGGCACACAAGGAATTCAGAGCCATGGGTCTGAAAAACAGAGAAATGGGGTGAGACATGCTTTAAATGGGTACTTTACTGAAGCAAGAAGTTTAGCAAAGGCTTGTTTGCACATAAACCAGCTCTGTCGCTTCCGGGAGTTCCCTGCACCTCACCTGGTTCTGAAGTGCTATGCACATGGCTCAGCTTCAGCCACGAGTGAGGCTGCAGAAGGCAGTGGCAGCTGCCTTCTCAGGAGAATGAAGCATGGGGAACTGATTCTTGCAGGATTTAAGGTTGTGCTTTTGGAAAACTCTGCAGAATTGGTCTGTACAGTTTGGCTTGGTGTGACCCCCTGATTCTCTGGCTCTCTCTCAGGAATGGGAGTTCACCATAGCTTTGTGTCATCAGGATTAAGAAATAAGGCACAGAACTCCTACGAAGCTGTCATTCTGCTGCTTTGACAGGGTCCATGTTTGAAGTCAGAACCGAGCAAAACAGCTGAAACACAGTTCAGAAATTTTCCCCAGCTGTAACAGCTCTCTGCATTTAGAATATTCTCACTTTAAATAACTGCACTGCAATACACGACAGCTATTGCTAATTGACCCAGCCTTTCACACAATGTATTTGCTCATCCTCTGCTGCAACCAAGAAGTTACTGTAGAAGAAAACAAAAAACAACCCCAGAGCCTAAAATCCCAAGTTGCAATGTATGCTTTAAAGAAATATGTACAATTATTTTATTGTTTGTGCCCAGTCTGTTTATTGCCAAATGTTTAACACGATGAAGTTCAACAGATAGAACAGCTAATAGTACCAGGTATTGAATTTACAATTGAACACAAAGTGGATAAGTCTATTATAAAGCTTGTCCAGGGAATGCATTCATGAGGCATCCTCTAATCAGCAAAGAGAGGGGGCATGTTTGTCCTTTCTCTGTTGCTTTGTGAGTTAGTGCTAGTCTGAGAGACTGGCTTGTATCCAGGAAACAGCAGATGCAGGTGGATAGAATTTTTTTCCCTTGCCTTTCCCTTGAAATAGGTCAGTACTCAAAATTTAATTATAAAAAAGATAACCAGAATTGTTTCTTTCACAAATAAAATAATTATAAATACAAGCTCAGAAGACTCTCCTTACATCTCAGTATCTCTCTCTGACTCAATGGCACATGTTTTAAATGTGATTTTCGCAAGCAATGCTAATCTTGAAAAGTTTCAGAGAACTTTGAATATTTGATTTATTGAGTTGTTTTAATGTAGGTTAATTCAGCTTGTACCTAACTTCTCTGGATACTGGATGACCTGTGGTGTTGGTTTACATTATGAGAAGGAAACATTTATCTTGCTGTGATATTGATATTATCCTGTTAAGCTGCAATATTTAACTATTCTTAGTAGGATTGGAAAGGGCTGATACCAACAAAATAAGATGAATGCTTCCATTTTGTTTCAAAGCAAAGTTCATGAAAATAAAAGGCCATGGTCCCTACTTGATTAAATTTTCTTTGCTCTCTCTGGACATCCTATTATCAAATGAAAATGCAGATAATGGGCTATTTTGCTCTTTTTCTGTCTAGATTGGCAAATCATTATCTGTGTCCTCTCATCCATTCACCGCACAGAAAAATTATCTCTTAATACTATTAGAATTTCAACAACTATAAAATGCTGATATATATGCAATCTTTTTATCCATAGATCTTAGAAGAATTCATAAAGAACATTAACGTTATCATTCTCTCTTGTCACGTACAGAAAGGCTATGACATTCCTTTGTGAAATGCAGAAACTGAGGCAGAAAGAATTTCCCAAGAATATCAAACAAGTTTAGATTTTCAGCTATATTTTTGGGGAAACATTGGCCAAATACAGGGAGATTTAACCATGCAGTGCTTTTAAAACATATTATAAGAGAATATAATCTATAATTTTAGCTAGGAATTAGAAAGTATCTAGTAACTTTAATACAGAAGAAGGACACTCTTTCTTTAAGTCTCTATAATATCCTTCCTTGTTATTCAGTGATGTTTGCCATTTGATAATGTACTTTATGCAATGAGATGAATTAGAAAATCCTAATAATGGATATAGCAATTTGTTTAAGTTAATTGATAGAAGCTGGGGTTTTTCTGGCATGTTGGATAATAATTTTACTTACATTATATATAAGATAACAATGTAATAATTTTTTACTAATGATATAAAGATTGTAAGTATTATATATAATTTTTTAAAATAATTATTTTATCTTATGTATTGCCTTGCACCAAAAACACTTTATCCATGTATCCATATTTTAAAAATGAGAGTTTGGTCTGGATGAAACAAGAATATCATCAAGAATAAGACAGACTAAAGCAGAAATGCTCTGTTGATGAACACAATAGTGCACTTTTTCTTGAATGATTTAAATATATCCCTACATCTTTTATTTTCAGAATTCCTTAGTTGCTTGCTGATCTTCCCCCCTTGCAGCACAGTACTGCTTGTTTTCTGTGTTTGGCTTGTGTTCTAGCACCCTTTTGACTGGTAAAACTCTCCCAGGATCTCATTGCCCAACTCTGCAAACAAGAAAGAATTTCCTAGGATTTCCTTGAGGAAGCAAAAGTGGAGAGGGGAATTTGGATTTCAACACTACGCTTAGGTCCTCAAAACATGTTTCACTCTTTCATTGGCCTATAACTCAGAGCAAACTGCTCTTCACACTCAGTTCTTAAGCTTCTTAGTGAAGGTACTTCAAACCACAATGAGTTTCTCGTAGCAACAGATACCCTATAAAAATTATACTTTATTTAAGGTCTTGTGTATGAACTGCAGAGACTGAGGTATCAATATATTCAGTTCAAGATGGAGTGAAATAGGTTAATGATTAGGACTCAGATGACAGGTTTTGTGAAAAAAAGTCTTGGAAGTATAAAGTGTATTCTTGGTTACATTTTGTTTTCGCTGGATTATTTTCTGGTTTTTGTTTATCCGTTTGTTTTTACTAATGTGTTCTTGCCATGGGAATAAGAAAACAAAAAAACAATAAACCAAACCAAATCAAAGCAAACAGCTCCCTTCTGTGCTTTGACTCGTTGATGGTATAAATACTGTAACACAAGCAAATTTTTCCAAGACCCTTCTTTTAATTATTGGACAAGCCACATATGTTCAATACACTAAAACTTCTTCTTTACAAGAGTGTCTCTATTCCTGTAATTAGAAATCTTGAACTGAACCTAAAGACTACTTAAAAGAACTTTTAAATAGGACTACCTGAAAGGTTTTGTGTATAAAGCATTGGGAAATTTGTCCAACCTCCTTACACTGCAATTCCAAAATCAAAGCACTTTCCACTTTGAGTTGTAGGAGCCTAGATATGCTTTTCAAGATTATATAGGTGTTTTAAGCCAGAATTTTACAAAAAGGTCACTGTCACCTTACTCAATGACATCTGTGTGAAAAATCAGTAGATTATCTCTTTTTTTATTCCTCCACCCCCTCTCAGTGGGAGTGCCAGGTCAAGGATTTATGTATATATTTAGGACTAGAATAATCATGTCCAACACCCGATACATAACTTAGCTCTCTCCCCACCACCTCACTTGACAATGAATTTTGCCTTCGTATTAGAAGTATGTTGTGCAGTGATAAGAACAAAATGGATGAACAATGTGCTGAGGCCACCTGCAAAAACCTCAGTGATGGCTGTGAAATACAGCACCCTGAATATGCATTCAGAGGTGTTAAAGCAAAGAGCCACCACAGTGGGTTCTTCTGGTTTTCTGCATGGTTTTGGTGCTGCTTGCCCAGCATGCCCTTCAGTCCTTCTCCTCCTAAAGCTCATGGAGCCTTGAAGTGTTTCCTTAAAAGTGCTGCTGTACTCAGGGTGAGAGAACAGAAACTCCTTCTAAGAATATGCTCGTGATTCTCTGTCAGCTGCTGGACTTGTAACATGAACTGAGAGATCCACAGACAGACAGACAGACAGACAGACCAAATGTGACTGCCATGTTATGGACTCGATATGTGAAACTGAGTGACAATCCAGGGTGAATTTTCTCAGTTGTCATTTCTGTAAGAAGGAATTTCTGACAGATTTTTTTAATTTTTATTTTATAATTTAACTATTTGACTTCAATTGAAGATAGATAGCTTGGCAGTTATTTGTTTCTGAAGTAAATGAAAGTGAGGAAAAGCATCTGACACAGCTCAATTAATTTATTGATTAAGACCATGAGAGACCATAACCAATTAACAACTTAAAATATGTTACCAACAATTTGTGTATCGTGGTTCTGAACCAGTTAAAAAGGAGGCCAGCTCAGCATGACTTTTCAAGCTGCCTTCATATTCTATTTCTTTAAAACATATAGTTTTATAGAATTTAATAACCCCCATCTGCTTATCTTTAGAGCAAATGTACCAAAAAATATCAACGTGTACCAGACACACAAATTATTATTACTGGCATCCATTTAACAATTTTGAAAACAGAAACATAAAAGCAACAGAAAACCATCTAAGCCTAGTGTAAGGAAGAAAGACTTCATATTTATATAACAGAACCAAAGGCTATATGAAGTTTAATAAGTCTCTTGATGTGAGTTTTGGAAGTCCAGTTCAGAGCTTAATATGTCACAGAATGTACCTTCTTAAACACATTTTGAAATACCCCCTTGAAAATATGTTATTGGTTAAAATAAACTAGGTTATAAAGATGTAGAATTGGTTAAAGGATGATTCTCTAATATTGTTTCTTTTCCTTTTTTTCCCCCATCTCTCAGTTCATTAGTTACCTTGTTACAACATGGAGCTTTCCAAAATTTTTTGTATCTACAGTACACCACAAATCGTACACTCACCTACAACTTCTTATTTGATGTTCATGGCAGCTTGGATTTCCAGACAGTGTTCTGTCCAAACTCTGTATATGTCAAAGCTGTGTAGTGCCTACCACTGCAGAAAAAGTAGTATATTCTGTTCTCTCTTGATGGAGTTCATAAGGATTCAATTGTTATATTGTGGCCTTCATTTCACTAAGGCTGATAGAATTACAGCCCAAGAAAGGGGCAAGTCAGCTAATATTATTGACATGTCCCCAACAGGTAAGAGAGAGCACATCTGAAGATTTCAGGTGTGGTAGATCTCTGGGTGTTTTTTCTCCAGGAGGCAACATCTCTTTCTGCAGAATTGTGCCTTATATATTTTAAAAAGCATACCTGGGGCTAGGTCTCTTCAAGGAAGAATATGAAAAAGTATTTTTTTCTCAATGTCTTACTGGTTTATTCCCATTATGCTGAGTACAAGATTTCAGTAATTCCCAACTTCTATCTTATCACTGTTCTAGAAAAACACTGTGTGCCCCTTCATAAAAAAAA
>VXBT01003072.1:15176-25224 GCA_013400235.1 Oriolus oriolus
GTTTTTATGCTGCTACCATTACAAGAAAAGTTAGTATTATTACAAAATGTGAATCTAAAATTTCTGCTCTGAGTATCAAACATGAGCATTATTTTGTGAGATAAAAGAAATATATGTATATATTTATACATATACATTTTGATTTCACTTTCATTGAAGACTGAGATGAAAGAGAAGGGAGGAAGAAAGAAATGATGGAGGAAGAAAGAAGGGGAAGGAGAGAAGAGGGGATGATGGAATGGAGCATGAAGAGAAGGATAAGAGAGGAAGGAAGGAAGGAGGGAAGNACCTTAGGAGAGCTAGTCTTATCTTACTTCAAAAGAAAGAGACAAAACATCCATCTAACACCCCTAATTCCCTAAAGAAACCTCAGTATTCCACACACAGAACCCCCAAATCTAGTTTCCATAAATCCTTTGTGATGGCCAGTGTAGCAAGGATAACAAACTAAGTTTACTAACAAGCAAGTTCCTCTATTCCATTTAAAATATTTCAACTGAGAGTTTTCTAGCCATGATCTTAACATGCAAGGCACACACAAAGTTGACAAAGGAAATTATTGAAGACAATGTCCCACTGTAATTAAAACAGTGGAAAGGCGGAACATAGAAACTCTCCCACCCACCCTTCACCCTTCCCATCCTAATGCAAGTAGAAATACATGCTTTGTAGACCACAAATACCCAGGCTGATTAATTACACGGCTATGCAATATTACTCATGCATTCCTCCTGAAATGTCAAAAGGATTAGGAGTGCCACATCTTTCCTCCCCAACTCTAATCTAAAGGAGCCCTGCTGAAATGAAAACAGTGCAATTACTTTCGTACACTGTCAATTTTACAATAGGGGGCAAAAAGAGCTTTACTAACAGCAAATAATTATACCACCACTTAATGATTGATTTAACATAGAAAACCCATCTAATTCCTTTTGTCATTACAATCTACAGTACTAACACTCTAACAGTGCTGCCTTAGTGGTTCCGCATTACATTAGCCTTAAGAATAATGCTAATATAAAACCTAGCTTAACTTTTTATATTGCTAATCTGCATCAATGCACTATGCTCCCGGTGTATTATAAGGCCTATTAGCGTAGCAAACGTTTGGGATGATACAATCCAGTCTAGCAGCATCATTTCAAGAAAGGGACTCATGCAGCATTTTATACATTTGAAAAATTAGCCTCCTACATGGCACTCAGAGTATGGGGTCATGTACTTTTCATTTTGCTGCAAATGGCAGCTGATGAACGAAGTAATACTGCAGAACACAACTACATAATTTCAAGCCGTGCCTACCTCTAAACTGATCTCATTCAGATGATTGCTGCCCCATCTCGAGGCTTTGAGATGGAGATGGACCTATTTCTGATATTATTTATAAGATCAGGATCCCATTGGGATGGGAAGGTCTTTTAAAAGAATATAGGAGAGCCTCATTTAATGCTACAGGACTTTGGAACATTGTTTATTTCTATTTAAACACACAGCACTTTAATGATTTCTGTATGCATTCAGTAAGAAGCAGTACTGTTCTTGTAGATCTAACCATACAAATAAAATAGAGGCCTGGTATGAACAAAAAAAGGAGAAGGAGCATTCTTGCCTTAATATTGGAGATTTAATTGTATTTCAAGTGCTCTATTAATTCTGTAGGCAGCAAACTTTTCAGAGCTATTGAATTGCTTCTGAACAAAAAGAAATCTGAAAAGGTCATGGATGTTTTGTGAGTTTCAGATTTGGGCCAGAACAGGTTAAAAAAAGAATGTCTTATAAAACAAGGACATATTCAATACCTGGTTTAGCAGAAAGAACAGGTCGAATTGGTCATGTATTTATCTGATTTCAAAATTCAGGAAACTTGATTGTCTTGCCCATTCACACATTTGATGTAGTGTCAGTGAGGGTTTTAGCTTTCCATTCATCTCTAATAAGAATGAAATGAACATAACAAGCATTGCAATACAGTGAAGAAACTGCAGTATGAAATTGTACCCTTGAATATCCCATCAGAGAGGGCTGTAAATTCTGCACTTTCCATTTCTCAGTCAGAAAACACATGGACTAAGAATGAAAGTGTGAAATCATTAGAGTTTATATCTCAGCCTGGCTGTAAGATTTGGCCTATTTCTTTAGAAGTGTCACTACTTCCTGTTTAACATATCGACCTGCCTATTTGGCATTTGACAGCAGTATTGAATTTTTGCTGAATTTTATGCTTCAGGAAGGACATAAAGTAACAGGTTTTCCCCTGGGCTCCCCCCTCCACAGCCTCAAATTTACTATGAACTTCAGAAACACTTTGTAATCTCATGTAAATATGTTATTTCCTCTTTTCTGTTGGAAGCAGCCCCTTTTTTTTTTTACAGGAGGGGCAGTGGAGTGATGAGGGGTAAGGGTTCCTTTGACTAGAGAAGTTGCTTCGAAACAATCCAAAGCACAAGTAAATAAATATCCCTGTTACCTTTTCTCCCCACATTTTATTGGGTATTTTGGGTGGATCTCAGCACATAAAGTTGTTTTTGATGATCTCTCTATGTGGTCTCCTGGTATCTTTTCCTTCCTTTATACTTTCACAAAGCCCCGGCTCTAGGCTGGAGCTGCATATTCCATTTGGTGGCAAAGTGTCTGAAAGGTAATTATTGTAACAGCGAAAAAGAAAACAACCAATTTTTTTTTTTTTTTTGTAAATTTAAAGCCAAACTTTGAAAAGCCTTTTAGCTCCTAATTCCCAGTACAGAGTGAGTTACAGATGAAATTGAGATGTTCACCCCAAATGAATGTCATGACACTCAGCACTGCAATAATGAAATATGGCGGAATTTGCAGTGGTCATATTGCCATCTGAATACTGCGTAGAGCTAACAGGAAAACATAAACATAGAGGATTCTTAAAAGCCACCAAACCAAGCCAAAATTAGTTAACAAGGAAATCTGAGACAAAAAACCCTAAAAACCTGACTTGTGATTATACTAAAATTCAGGCATGCAGAGCTTTGCCTCTGTAACAGAGTTTCAGCATCTTCTCCTCACTTCAGGTGTTGGGGGCATGGGCTGAGGCACAAGGGTCTGGTGAGTTCTTTGAAACCCACCCAGGACAGGGAGACAGAAAATGGATTGTTGAAGAGTAAGTGAGAGTGTGTGTGTGTGTGTGTTGAAGGGACATAGAAATGTCTTCAGTATGACTAGGGATCACTTGGGAGAAAAAAGTGGTAAGCACTGAAATGGACCATAATTCTGATTCTCCTCACTGGCCATATGACAGAGAAGGTTGTTGAGAGAAGACATGTCTTAGAGGCTTCTTCAGAGTCTCAAAAGAGCATTGTTTATAGGCTACAGATCCAATTCTTCCCCCTCCTCCTTCCCTGCTCCACAGCTTTTAGATATAGTAATTCTAGGTTCCACTTCACAGGAGACAATTAGATTTACCAATATTTAATTTTAAAGCACAGAGTGTTCATGACTGCAATAACTTCAGTGAAGGGACGGGGACACCCAGAGCTCATAATTCAACTAGAATTTAGCATTCTAAAACTTTCCTGTTGCTGAGCCCATTCTTTCTAACCTTTCACTTTTCCTCTTTGTCACTTTGCTCTTACAGCGTTCAGCATTACTATTTTTTTCAGTTACTCTCAAATTTTCATCCATTACACTATGAATACCTTTAAAGTTTCTTCCCTTTTTTCCTTTTCTTATCTAATAGGTCATGAGTGCTGAAAAAAACCTATGTCTTCCTATTTTATTCTTTCTTTTTTTTGCCCTCCTCTTTTTTTTATTTCCTTTTTTTAAAATTTATTTCTGCTTTGCATGGATTTATCAGAGGGTAAAAAGAGTGATGAAGCTATTTACTATTGAGTGGAAATAGCTGAAAATACCATGATTACAACAGAAGGGATGAGGTACTACATCTAATTACTTAGGCACAGGAAATAATAATTATTTAAACAAAGGAAATCCCACCACACAAAACTGTCTATCTGCCTTCTAAGGAATAGGCAAAGATCACTTATCTCACTTTCACTCATTCTGCCAGTCTTGAGGACACATTAACACTTTTTTAATATCTGTTAGTACATTAAGGCATTCCTTTAACCATCTCTAAGGTGATACTTTTAATACCAAGTCCTTATCAGAAATTGTTCTTTTGCTTTTGGCCAAAATAGACTTCTCAAAGTTATGGAGAAAATCTGAATTACATCACTAACTAGTGTGATAATCATATTTTATTCTAAACTTCAGTTGTGGAGACTTCTGGAGTCTTTTTCAGAACAAAAGAAATAAGAACTATCCTTCTGTGACTTCATTTTTCCTCTTGAATGTTCTTTTATGTATGGAGTCAAGAGTGAAGGTGCACTGATCCACGGAAGTGGACATGAATATGATTAAATGTGATTTAGGGATCAAAGAAGCTTATGATAAAAGGTTAACATATGGGACAGCTACAGCAGGAGCAGGTAGAAACCAAGCAAGTACGTGGTGGGCAGAACACTGAAGATATGTCTTCAAAGAGAAGTCCTAAGCATAGACAAACTGGAAAATTATTTGGTCTCCTAGCACCTAGCACTTTGGTCTCCTAGCACTTCAGCTGGAAATTCTGGGCCAGCTGTTAACTCTGCCCCAGGTTTTTCAGGCCACTGAGGTCCTATTTAATGAAAGATCTGAGACACTTTCACAGCTTGCAACCACCAAAGGGGAACATAGGCATTCCCTTCTCCTTTCATATAGTGTTTCTCTGGGTAATACCATATGTACTGTTTCTGACACTTTGATTAGCCAGGTAAATTTCTCATTTTGGAATTGTTATTAATGGTTGGGTTATTTCGTGCAGAATTAGTGTTCTGAACTTCCTTATTGAATAGTTAGGTAAGCACCACAGATGACACAGGGAGAATGGAAGGAATGGGGTGATAGAAGGGGAATGTAAAGCAGTAATTTTTCAAACACTGGGTGAGGCTGTCTCAGTCAGTATTACCTAAGCACAGCTTTAAAAGCCAGGGAGTTGACTAGAGCCAACTCAAAGTCTGGTAGTCCAGTAAGAACCTGCCAAAATCTAAGAATAACCAGCTGGCTCTCACTCAGAATGCAATTCTTGTGTAACTTACTGATTTCATTTCCATTCAGATCTGAAAATGCGGACGACTTCCATCGTTATTATCTGGTCCAGTAGGCCAGATAATCTCGATGAAATTCACTCTCGTTTAAGTCACATATTAATCAAATGAGAGCCTACTCAGGTGACCCATATTGGCTTTATTAGACTGGTCCTTTCACAGGCTTAATAGACAAAGTCAAGCATCAAGAACAGTATAATTCCTCACAAGGTCCAAGCCTATCCAAAGGGAAGTCGTGGAGTACAATGCAATGACTCCATTCATTTCCAAAATCTTTATGAACAGATTCACCAGGGAGCTAAAGACTGCTCCATAAAATGAACATATTCCTATGCCTTCCAGCATGGTCCCAGCTGTTCACAGTCTCTCCCGCTGACACCCGGACTTCATCAATCTTTGGTCTCATCTCCAGCTGCATGTTTTAGGATCTCATCCTAAAGAACAGGCACAATGCTAAAACACTTCCTCTACTACTGCTGTAAGAGGTGGTAAAGAAGGAAATACAGAGGAGTCTGTTCAGCTGACACAGCCCAAGTTACTCACTACAATGTAGGTTTTAGATCACAAGCTACTCCAAATTTTATTTAAACTCTCTGTCTTTAAGACACACTCTCCATGTGTAAGGTTGCCAGTTTTTAGTGAAGTTAGCATTATGTTCATACAATATAAACTAGCATTCCACAGGTCCATCCACACCAGTAAATTAAATGATCCCCAAGAGTGATCTTTGTCATTGCAGTTGTTGTATTAAATTCTGCTTAAGGGGAGATGCATGAGAAAATAACAGATGACCTCAGGCAGTGTCCTGCAAGGATGAGTCCAACTCTTTAGAAGCACAGATGGGGCTTTTCCAGTGTCCAGGCACATCCTTTAATTTACTGGTGTGAGCAGATAGGACAGTATTCACCAAGCTTACCAGTAAATAGGAGGAACAGCTGTAATGACAAATCGTGTTCAATTTTCCCTCCAAAAGTACTTAAAATTCTCAGGTAAAGACTTAGTTTTAAATTAGCTCCATGCTAATTCAGTGTAAATAACCTTCTCTGCATAGTAGTTTACTAATAAAAATGACAAAACCTCTGGTAATGGAACTGAAGAAGGGCTTGAGGAATTGATACTTTCGCAAAGCAATAAATCAGTGTCAGTTCTAAAGATAAATACACAAAAAAATTGTTAATTAAGTTCTGGAATGTTGTAAGTCTTAAATAACCTTTATGAGGGCACTAATGAAAGGTGGTACAAACATTTATTATTATTATTATTATTGCTGTTGTTTTTGTTATTGTTATTATTGTTATTAATATTGAAATTGCTATTAATATTATACTATTACTATAAACTATTAATAGCATTAATAGTATTAATATTATTATTCAGTAACACCAGAGCTCTACCACATCCTTAAGAAAGACCATCAAAAGTTTGAATAAGCTTTGGTGAAAATTACTCATAATTCTCTGACAAAGTTGATGCAGTGATGTGTTACTAAAGCGGAATGATTTTTCTCAGGTTTTTTTAATGCTCATTAGTAATTAATTTTTCTTCTTTAAAGAAGATGAGGTCTTCTTTGCATAAAAATGAACCATGGGCAATTTCCAACAGAATGAATAAGTCTTTTTCTTAGCATGCTTCAATAAATAGCCTGGGCTAGGATATTGAAAAGAGACTTGATCAGAAAGGCACTTCAGTGACTATGATTAGTTCATTTCTTATGTGATTTTGAGTTAGTAATTTGTTGGGGAGGAAGAGAATTTCATACCTGTTCTACATAAAATTAGGGTACAAAAAATGCCCTGGGACCAATAGAGTAAAATGTTTAACCTTGGGGATAACCAGGGCAGCAGTTAGGCAGTAGGCTCTGGTACTTATTCTGTTTTGGCAAGTTCATTTGCCACCCAAAAAATTAGTCTTTGAGATGTTAGAGGAGTAACAGGAAAGGTATGGAATGAGGAAAACAGAATACCTTCTCTCACACCTAAGATGAGTATATTTCATGTGCATATGTCTATGGTGCAATTCTTAGCAAATTAAATGACAACAGCTGTGGTTTTCAGTTGTCCTATTTAGTCAAATAACGGAATATATTAACAAATAAATATATATATATATGTATGGTGTAAGCTTTCACCATACGATTGTGGTAAACTCGAAAAAGTGAGGAAGTTCTCTGTCAAAAATGCACTAGTGCTTGGAATAACAACAATAAAATACAGAATCTGGGGCAATTTTTTTAATCCAACATAGAAAAGCTGGGATAGCCTTACCAAAATAGTTCTATCCCACAGCATGGACTTCTTGCTTATATCACTTCTGACTCCAACAGCTTTCCCGCTAGTCAAGTGCACCTAAAGGACTTGATGGACTAAATGTGTCCTGATATTCAGGAGTATGTGGTGATATTGACAAATGCTCACTGTAGCCCAGAATGAGGGAGAACCACCCAACTCATTTTCATCTATGACCTGCTGGTATAGTAAGCATTAATTTGAATGAAGGTCTTGGAAATACAGGAGCTTGCTCATTACTTTCTGTACTCTGTCACATCTATTCTGTGACCTACTGCCTCTGTTCCTCTGTTTTACTCTCAGACCGGCTGCTGTTAACCATTATATTTTTTCTTTTTACCGCTTTTTTGCTCGAAGCTATAATAGGCAGTTATTCTGAACTCTGTACGATCTAAGGAAGCCTTGGGAAAGAGAGAGAGACACACACGTGTGTGTGTAGTGTTGAGGGAGATTACAGAGTAGGAAAATAAAGTAATGTCTGCATTCCTTGGTATGCTTTAAATTTGATTTGATGCAGAATTATCAAGCAAAGTTATCTGACCTATGTTATGCAGGAGGAGTTACACAAGGTCCCATTTGGACTTAAAATCTATGAATCTATAACAGCAATGGAAAGTACATATAAGGTGACCTTCCCAGATTCACAGTAAGTTCAGTCGAGAATGTCTTATCTGACTATCCATGCAACAAAAAAAGGGTTATAACCAACAATCTCAAAAACACCTTAGCATATTTTAAAGGCAAACAAGGTCATTTGCAATGGTTCATCAATTTTCAGAAAGCATTTGAGTTTTTCAGTTTGGGTTTTCTGTTGTGATTTTTTTTTTTTTTTAATTTCAGGTTGAAACGGGGGTTGGCAGGGATGATTTTTAAAATCTGCTGGGAAAGATAACATTTAGTTCCTAGGTAAGGGGTCTTGTCAAGAACTGTCCTGACAAATTTCTGCTTTTTCTGTGCCCAGAGAACACCAGTACATAAAGAGACAATTGCTAAGACACCATTCTTTTGCTTTTACTCTCTTGCTTAGTGATAACTGTAATTTATTTGAAAGAGTACAAGTAATGGCTAGACCAAGCAATGTGTCCTTCAGATGTAACCTTAGCAGATACTTAATTCTTACCATTTGTTGACCAAAGCAGAGTGGGTCAAATGCCCTTGTCTGGTCTATGACAGCAGAAAAAAGAGTGTGTAAACACTTCCAATAGTGTGAACCATGATGAATTGGCACAGAGAAGCCTGAGGTCTCTGGATGAAAGAGGAAAGGGTGTCTGGAGGCAGCATGAGGAAGAACTGCACTGCAGGGAGGCAGATGGAGAAGAATTATGCCTTTCATTTCCTGACTCGTGAACATGAAGTGTAGGTGAGAGAATGGGATAGAGGGAGACTTCATCCACCATGGGATTTTTTTCCCTTCCCCAAGGACTGTCTCTCTGAGGCAGGTAAGTCTCCAGCACTGACTGTTCTTTCCATGCAGAGTCACATCCCTCCGTAGTGGTGCTATTTTAATTTCCAGTCCCACTCTACCTGCACTTCAGCCCCTGTTTCCTGCTAATACATGACAGTGCAGGGTTTTTGATGAAAAGGAGGGTAAATGAAGGGCAGATCTGGCAACTTCAAGTCCCTTTTCTCCTGTTCTCCCTGCCAATACACAGTGATAATACTGTCTCTATTATCTGTCCTCCAGCAACAGGATATATGTGTTTGCAGAAAGCAGTGTGCTAGGGTTAGGCACCTCACTCAGATAAGATATCCTGTGTACCTTCATCAGGAAGTGCACTGAAGAAGTTCTACAGCTGACCAAAGAATTTAAATGGTTCTCAAAGACACAACTACACTTTGATCCATATTTTTCCCCAGAACTCCTGCCCCACACATGTACTACTTTGTTTCAAGAGCTCAGTGAACAGCAAAGCATCTAGCTCTGCTGTCTAAAAAAACCCCAAACAAACAACAGAACAGAGCTCTAAAAGCCAACAATCCAATCAAAACAAAAACGAAAACCACACAAACAAAAAGTGGGGACAATTTACTTTACAGTCCAGTGTCCAGAGACAGTGAAAGCACGAGTAACTCCATCTCAGCTGGCCAGGGACCAGAGCTAGCTCCCTGGCATAGGTCACTAAGCCAGTAAAAGAATATTCTTTATCTCCATCCCTGTTTGTCTAGTTCAAGGCCATGAGCTTGGTGCCTTTATCAATCTGCCTTTCTCACTTAGCTGCTTTACTTGCAGTTAAAGTTGCCTGTTCTGTTTTGCAGCATAAAAGATTGTTTCTGACATGAATAGGAAACGATGGTCTGTAGGGGGATAATGTATTACAGGTATGTATTTCAGAATTCTACAGTATAACACAGTATTCCTACTATGCTCTTTATATCTTTAAACCTGAACTTTAGCTAGACTGTCAGTGACCCAGACACAGCAGAATGCATTATTATCCCATATTAATGTCCCTTAATCCTTCCTTTTTGTTAACCACTCTTAATAATGCCACTTAATAAGCACAGAAATTCAATAATTAAGATAGGGATTGTGTGGGGCTGGAAAACAATTTGTAGTGGAAAAGATGATGTATCCTGGGTACAGAACAGGAGAAAATATCAAGGGTCTCCTAAGGCAGTCTGCCTGGAATACTGCCACCTCTGATGTCT
>VXBT01003077.1:0-132500 GCA_013400235.1 Oriolus oriolus
TCCCAGGGTCATCCTTTCTTCCCACTTCAAAGATGGGTGCAATATTTCCCTTTTTGCAGTCACCTGTGACTTCACCTGACTGCCATGAGTTTCAAATATCACGAAGAGTGGCTTGGCAACTCTTGGCAACATCTGCCAATTCCTTCAGGACTCTGGGAAGCATCTCACCGGATCCCACAGAGATTAGTGGGTATATTCAGGCTCCTCAGGTGGTCATGAACCTGACCTTTATTTACAGTCCCCATCCCTCCATCCATCCACTCTTGAGGATGCTGGAAGAGAGGCAAAAAGACTGAGGAAAAAAATTGTTGAGTACCTGAGCCTTGTCCTCATCTGTTACCAGTTTTCCATCACTTTTTTCGGTGGGGGAATACATATTCTTTGACCTTCCTTTTCTGTATACCTGTAGAAGCCCTTCTTGTTATTATTTGCGTTTGCATCTTTGTTCCCAAACGCATTAAAAACCCCCACAAAACCCACCAAACCAGAATGGTCATATTTTAGGCAGTTGCCGTGCATTTCCACTTCTCTTTCATCCAGCATGGGTCCTAGCACCCAATTTACCCACTCTTCAAGGGCTTGTTGCAAAAATTAGACTTCATGGATGGTTGGAAAGATGGCTATTGGGCTTTATGTGTGTGTGTCTCTAAGTCTCTCTCTAAACAGATACATAAACAGAGTAGTACAGAAAAGTCCATGAAAATATGTGCTTATCAAAGGACTTTAGGTGTCACGGGCTGGGGATAACTGCTTTAAACACTGATGGAAGGTTTCTCCTTCTCCCTTTTCCCCTGCCTCCAAAAATTGGTGTGTCACAGGAAAAGAGCGGGACAGGCAAAAAATGGATGAGGCATTGGTTTCTCAACTGGAACCATCAACCATGAATGTAACAAGAAAAGTGACAAAGTCAAGGTTACTGGAAGGCAGTCACACCTTCCTGTGGCTCCTAGCCTTCCCCCTCCAAAGGGACACAGCATGGGCTCTGTTATCTGCTCATTCTAAGGCTGGAAAAAGGGGAGCATCCACTGTATTCAAATTTGAACACATCCTACAGCACTGTATGGTAGATGCTCCACTAACAACATCAGCTGCCCACACTGTTAATTGCAGAGGCTGCTAATCTGCCTGAGAAGCCAAAATGATATTAGCTTTCAACAGGATTTACATACATTCAGCCTTACTTCTGCATCAGCTAGCAATTACAATTCGAACTGCTGAAGGTGCAGCTTGCTGTAGGCCTAAGTAATATCTAATAGCATTAACAATGCACTTCCCAAAACCCCCCCAGATCTCTTTACAGGCTCGCTGATTCACCAGCCTTGCTGTTCAGCACCAGCATTTGCCCTCATCCCAGCAGCCCAAACATTGCCCCAGGGCTTGCTGCCCAAGCCAAGGCAGAAAATCTTGGGCTGAGTCCTCACTGCAAAGTGAACTCACTGGAAGGAAAAAAGCACTAAGAGCATGACAAACATCAGCGTTCAGAAGATGGTGGTGGAAAAAGCCTGGAGAGCAGAGTGGGCTGTGCACTGGATAGTGGAGTATCTGCATTCGGGGCACACTGGCTGAGACCAGCCTATGTCCTTCTCTCTGACCCTTCCGGAACTTTGTAAATCTGGGCTATGCAATCACAGCTGGCAGTGAGGT
Source organism: Oriolus oriolus (assembly GCA_013400235.1). Lineage (NCBI taxonomy): Eukaryota > Metazoa > Chordata > Aves > Passeriformes > Corvidae > Oriolus > Oriolus oriolus. The sequence goes on from VXBT01003077.1 coordinate 1,645, forward strand.
TTCCCTGCCAGAGTCCACCCACCAAATGATGCACCAGAGGAGGAATAAGGTATCCTCTGCTCCTGAGAAACATGCATTTTTCCTGCCCAGCGCTGTTGTCTGGCAAGCTTGGAGCACTGACGGGCTAAACACACCCCTCCCCTGTTGATGTTTCCATGGCACACAGCATTTTATTTACCTTCAGAAACTGATAAATTAGGGATGGGAATGCCTCTGGAATGCATGGATGATATGCTCACATCTACTGTCATCAAAAGGAGTGGCAAAGCTTTTGTTTTCTTGACATGGAACGAAAGTTGACGTGACTTGAAAGATAGGCTTAAAACTAGGCAAAACCACAAGTGCTTCTCTGAAGGACAGCCAGAACTGGGCTGCCCATGCAAACCATGCAATAAATACAAAATATGTTTTTCATGAGTATCTCTGTGAGTTGCATATGAGTATTCCTGTCCATAAACCCTTCTGCTAGCATTTTCATAGAAACAGAGCATGAAAGGTTACATGTTTATTCACATTGTAAGTAGATGAATCAGGTGACTCAATGTTTGTTAATTTGCTAATTCTTGTGCAGTACTCAGCCTGCTCTATTAAATAGTTGTTTTCATTACCGGAAGGAATCCACACAGTTGATTTGCAGTCATAGATATCCATTATTATATCATTTGCACTTCTTTATCATTGTCTTGGCAGCAAAAGACAGACCTCTCTCCTTTCTTTTAAGCCTTTTATACTTTTATATGTAATTCTATAAAATATTGGAAGAGAAAAAAGTCCAGCTTTAAAATAGGGCTGTCAGCACTGCTTTACCTTGGTTTTCTACCCCTGTGTTTTACTTAATTGACACCAAGTAAAATCAAGTCAATTCAATTACTTGAGATTAAGGAATCAGTTAGGGAGACAGACAAGTAACAGGCATATATGCATACATCCAGGCAAATATGGAGAGGGGATAAGGAAGCCCTCAATCAAACTTAAAAAAGTAAAACCCAGAGAATTCAACATGTACTGATTTGCTGTAATACATAGCTGTACTTGGATACCACAAGAACACTTTCCAGCCAAAACTCTTGCCCAACTTTTCACCTCTTTGATGGACCCCCAGCCTCACCCAGGGTGGCTGGGAACATTTGTTCTACAATCCACAACAGGTAAGTCTAACACACAACTCTGAACAGGTCTGTCTTGTCACTGTAGGTCTGTGAAGTCTCTGTCTGACAACTGTCTGATTTCTGGCAGGTCTTGTGACCAGGTGAAAACCACACCTGGGCCTGGACTTGGGTACTGGAGCTACCACAAGCTGTAGATGCCAATGCTCCAGCTCCTAAAGACCAAACCTCCCTTCTCACCCTGTGTGCCTAGGCAAAAGCAGATTGATAAGTGGTTTTGGGCAATGCAAACTAGATGCAAGCTGACCTTGGAATTTAAGAGAAATAAAAAGCAAGTGAGTGCCTTTCTCCATATTTCTTCTTGGCTATATTAAGTCAGGCTCCAAGAGCAGGTGAAGCTTGTCATTCCTACACAAGGATGACTTAATAAACTGATTGGCACCTTATCACTGCCTCAAAGTCACTCTACTGCTTTAGGGATGTCCAAACAGATTAAATATCAAAAACAAACATGAAGGGCGGTTCAGTGAGCTGCAGCTTATGTCAAGATCATAGAGAAGGTTTACAGACAGTCCTTGGGTTCACCTGAAGACTCAACAGAGGGAGGAGCTAGGAAAACAAAAACTGATTAAAAAGAATGTCAGCAATCATGAGCCACGAGAAGCAAATATTTTTCTGCAACAGAAAGACAACAGGCTGCTGCTACTCAGCATAAACCATTCTTGCAACTGCATCACGCCGTTAAGGAAAACTGAGTGCATTGAAGTGATGGGGGGAAAAAAAGTCCATTACAAACAGGAGAGGAAAAGGTTGGAAATTTGAGAAAATGACAGGCTTGTATTTTACAGCAACAGACACGTGAAGCCAAGGGTTATAAGGTGTGGGTACATAAAATAAAACTATATACGTTTGAGTGAATAAGGCAAGAAAGGCATCAAATTGCAACACTACCTAGCCTTGCAAATCCATACTGGGGCCAGTAGCTACAGCAATCCCTTATAAAACCAGCATTATCACAGCTGTGTTTGCCCTCAGTTCTTTTTGCCTCCTCAGGATTTTCATTGAGCTAGGGTGACTGCCACTTACTAAAGCCACGGATATTAAATACATCAGAGTGATATTTTGCATATCACAGGGCTTGGCCTCACAAGGCAGCAAACACTCTAGCCTCAGATGGGCTCTAGTGACAACAGAGGAGGTAACAAAGAACAGGAATTATCCCCTCTTACGTGAGCAATATGTCACGATAGCAAGACTATCATGTTAGCTCTGGGCTTGAATCTCTGTGTGCACCTCAGGCTCCCTGGTCACCTGTATTGCCTAGGCTTTGCTTGTGATTCTGGCTCTTCACTGAACTGACTCCACCTTTGTAAGCTGATCCAAGTTTTGGCTGGGCTGGTTTCCACTCCATCCCTGTAAGAACAACAGGCATAACTGGTGTAAGCTCCCAGCCCTGATATCTCCTGCACAGTGACCCAAGGCACAGAAGGTGTAGGTACTCCACCGACATGCACCACATCAAATTTATTCTCCAGAGCTGGTCTGGGCCAGTGCTAGAGAACACAGCTTCTACAGCAGAAATCACACAGCAGAGCTTCAGAACCCCTGAGCTGCCACTAACTTTGGTAGCAATGGCTTTTGCATGCTCAGAAGTTTATTAAAATCGGAGATGCCTGTTCTTCAGACATCCACTGGTGAAACATGTCCTAGGTCTTTAGCAAAGTTATCCATTAATCCTTGAAATCCAGCCAGTGAAACTCCAAAGTCTGCCCTTATTCCAATTTAGAAATGGCGGGATGCACCTGGGATCAGGTTTAGTCACTGAATCTTCCTTGGGGTGGAAAAGGACACGTGAGGGAAGAAAATGTTACTGAAAGCATCAGTAATTGCTCAAAGCTGCACTCAAGCTTGCATTTTATAAAATAAATCAGTAAAATTTATAAGGAAGGGCTTTAGTAGCAAATATGTGCTGTATACAGTGAGATTCTATAGCTACCTGTCTTTTTCTGTGGACATCTCCATTTATAGAAGCAGACAGTGACTTGGAGCCCCTGTGCTCAGGCTCGGATCATTCAGGTGAGGCACAGAAAAGCCTCCCTATGCTTTATTAAAAACCAGACACGATTTGAGGCAGTGTGCTGTTAAACACATACCCTTCCTAGAACTGGTGCTCGTGGTCTGGCAAGGATTTCCTCTTTACAACAGCTCTGGGCAGACAGCAATACATGGGATATTCATACAAATTCTGGAGGACACTACAGGACAGGAGGTCAACACATCTGGCATAGGATAAAGAGATTCTTCATCACAGGTCAGTGGAAATCCGCCAGGTTGCTTCGATAGGGTCTGTGTAAGGCCCAGTGTAGTCTGCCAGATGTACAAGTCAGACTTGCACCCATGCAGGTCTTCCAAACTGGCATTTAATAGCCACAGACTGGGAAAGCTGACTCTCACTGGACTAATGTTAAAGACTGTAATCCTAGGAAATAATTCATACATCAAAGATTAAGACAGATGCTGATTTGCTTTTAAAAGCACACTGTACAGTACGTGCTAAAATATTCTGAATGATGGTAATTTATACACAGAGATAATGATTACTTTTAAGTGATGAGTGCTAAAGCAATCGATGGCAGAAAACCTCACTGATTTAATGTCAGTGGGAAAAAAAAAAGAAAAAAATTATTCACTTTATTTAGGATATCTTCATCTGGTATTTGCTGCAAAATGACTGTAACACTTTGTACTGAGTGTGTGTAACAGGGTGTGCTGGAGGCAGCACAGCAAGCTTGGCTTGGAAAAGAAGAGAGCTCCCATTCTGAGAAAGCCATCCCAGGTCATCTGCCCTCCCGAGCTGTAAACCTTCCTGACTGTCGATGTAGACGCTGAACTGCTTCAGCAAGGTGACTGAATTCAGGGCTGCTATGAGGCTCATGAAAGCACAGAAACCCATCAAGGGAATCCAGGGCTGCCTTTCACTTGGCAGCAGTTCAGTTACTTTGTCATCATCTGACTGGGCACCTGTCTCATCTGATTAATTTTCTTTTTTTTTGCACCAAACCAACTCTCTATCTTCATCTGTGAAATTTGAGGAAGTTTCCGCTGTGTATCCTGCCTCCCACTAAATGCCTGTGACACCTGCCTGTGACCTCTGGCAAGGCTGTTTGTACTACAGCAGCTGCAGTGGTGCCAGGAGACTCCACGAGACGGCAATGTTTCAGAAGCCTTGTGCTCTGTCTGGACAGACAGCACTACAGCTTTCAGGGATACACGCTGTTTTATGCTAAAGCCCAGGAATAATTCTTTGCCACAGAAAGAACACCTCCAGAGGACTAGAAAAAAAAAGGACAGGCAGTGCAATTTTCTGTTATTTAAATTTGGTTGTTCAAGCAAAATTGTGTCATCTGCCTCACATTGCTCACTGTGATGGTCACTTCATTTTCGTTCCTTTCTTTCGCAGCACTGGTGTCAGTGAGCCTCGCCTGAAGCTGTGTTATATTGCAAGCATGTTTGAGATGATTTGGGCTGCTGCTCTCTCTAGATAACATTGTCAGGGCTGAACATGTTCATCCCTAAAGGTGAACAACAAAGCTTTTGTAACAGCATATTTTTACAACTGTAAATGATCCCAAGTAATTTAGAGAACATGGGCAAATGCCTGTGTTTAATCAAGAGGGTGAGAGTGCAGGCAATTGAATTATGCCAGCTCCTCACCTGGCATCAGAGCTTTCCTGCAGCTGCACAGCCGATGTGTAAGGACTAATCCAGCCTGAGGGGAGCTATTTGCCCCGTGCATTTGCAGATTTTGCTCTGCCCTCCTATCAGCCAACACTTGTCACTGGTTACTGCAAGAGAGACAAGGCCTTTGGGCTTTACCATTGCAGTACTGCCATGCCTGAATCCAAGTGTCCAAAAGCCTGTCCCTTTCATCCACAATGCATTGTATGAGGGACAAAAAAAATGTCCAAACAAGGCCTTGTTGCAAGCCCTTTTCGAAGTATCAATAAAATGTTTTACTTTAGACCTTTCAGTTTTGATGAAACAAGATATTCCAGATAGCCCTTTAGGGGGGATTATGAAGTTCTGGGAACCACATGGCACTGCTGGGTTTCAGTGCTGCTGACAGTCAGCTTATCTGCTCTGCTTCATCTGGGGCCATTTTTTGTTCCCTGGAGAGGGGTGAAACCAGAGACTGATGTTTCTTCTACTTTTAGTCATGCCAGAGAAGAGAACTTGAGATGTCTGAGCTCTAGAGGACACCAACAGGTCCAAAGATGAAACACATCAAACAACAACACTAACAACAACGCCTGTAAAGGGCCAAGCTCTTAAATGTAAGGGGACTGAAGCAATACCCTCTGAAGTTCACAGACAGGGTAACAGATCATGCTGTAGCTTCTAATGGTCCAGTCCCTGTTGCTGCTGAAGTGTGAGCCAAAAGCAACACAGTTTGACTCCCAGCTTCCAGGGAGACTGTGCACTGCTGACAGCTAGGAGAACCATCGGATTGCTTGTAGCTAAGCACCTTTGATATGGAATTGCCAGACAATTCACACTGCTATTTTTAAAGTTACTTTTTGGAGCCAGACCTGCACGGCCAAACACGCAGGATTCTGCTCTATCTCTCTGTATAAGTTACAAAGTCTGCAGTTTTTCTGTTTTCAGCTTTCAATAAAATAAGCATCTTTTCTTGTGTCAGGTGTACCAGCTAAGTACTAGTCTTCAAAAGTGCCCTGTCATCACAACGGCTATTGGGGAGCTTGCTATTAAAAACAAGTATAAACGGCATAATCAAAGCTCTTACTTCCTACCTATGTTTCTGCCAAGCCCTTTTGCATTCAAAAGCTTTAGATTCTTTCCATTATTACCCAACTTTTCCATTTATGCTTGAATTGTTTAGTAGAATGCATGACATACATATTAAACTCATAGCAAACACAGAGCATGTATATTCAATAACTATAAACCAGACTTTTTTTCCGCGTATGAGCTCATTGCTTATTCTTGTCTGGTGTATTAAAACACGCATTTCTTGGAAGCTGCAATAAAATAAAGTTTAGTAAAACATGCTTAATCACAGAGATAAAGAAATAAAGTTGCATCTGGACTGAAAGACCGTTCTTAATAGTTATGAAGAATGTTGTATCTCGCCTGCTGGAACAGCCAGGAAAGTTTGAACACAATATTTATCCTGAGCATTTGCAAAGAATTTAAGAAAAATTATGTCCAAGTTCTTTTAGCAGGACAAGAACCATTTTGGCAAAATTATTTTTGCTTTCTGCCTCTTCTGCCCCTCCCCATAAAGCAAAACACAAGCACCATCATAGCTATATGGCCTTTTTGGAGGGATGCCCATCGAAATGTAAACCCTGGCCCTTTACTGACACATGATACCATCATATGTGTAAAACCACTGTGTTCCCTAAAACCCTGCCTTCTCCCTGACCCCACCAGTGTAGAAGTGACAAAGCTGCAGTGCTCCTCCTAAACTTGCCACAATGCTGCTCTGAGGTAGAATCTGTCCTTTGCCTTGGCAGAGCTGGAGATGTTGAGGAAGAAACCACTTTCTAAAACGAGCTCTTCAATCCAGCCCTTGACTGAGCCACCACAAATTAAGGTGAAACTGATTGAATATTCAAGTGGAATGTTTCTCATTACCACTCATGTGCTCTAAGTCCTGCGATTTTCCTTGAATGGCAGTTCTCAAACTGCAGGATGTAGGCAGTAATAAGGTGATATATTTGAGGCATCAGCACAGGAGTCCTTTATAAATATGTTGGCTAAAGTTACAGCCATGCTTTAGCAAGCCTTAATGTCAGTACATCCTTGCAAATCCTTGCTTGTAAGTACTCTTTCTGAAGTTCAACTATGCCCCTGCATTTAGCTTTCAAAAACCCATTCAAAGTGGCAAGTGCTTATTTGTGGCTTTGTGGTTTATTTACACATGAGCATAAGAAATCCCCAGCTAGAAATCTGAAGAGTTACTCTAAATGTTTATAGATACCAGTAAACAGAAAAACAAAGATACAACTATCAACAAAAGTGCCTTTTTTCCTGTTTTCATAATGAGAATTCTAAAAACCTTTATTAAATTAGAAAATTTTCTCCGAACACACTTGTAGTTTATGTGAAAACCCACTAAAAAAGAAGACTCCAACAAAAAAAGTCTTTTAAGGTAACTTGAAACAAAAATTCCATTCCCAGACCTGGCACACTGCACTCACATTAGGCCTTTAAATTGCCCTGCAAGTATCTGGCCTGGGCACCAGATTACAGCCACATGTAAATTCACCAAAAGAAAAAGAAGGAAAGCCTTGGAAACAACCTTGGAAAGCCACTGGTGTTGACTTACCAAAAGCCAGGCCACGATGCAAATTTGCCTCTGTGCCCACAGTACTAGGAGTGTGCAACGCTGGGGCTGGAGCCCTGCACAGCGTGGGGTGTATCTGTGGCCAAACAACTACCAGCAACACAAATACATGGAGACACATTGGAAGATTATTCCTTTGGATGTTTCTTTTGGAAAGAGGATGTATTTGGTGTTCTTTGAGACTAAACAAGGCCGATGAATGGCCTCTGAGGTAACTGCTTAAAACGAGCTCTGGGGTTTTTTTGTTTTAGATTATTCATGTGATTCACAGGAAAACTTTATGAAATTGTCATTTCTGTTCTATTTTTGAAAGATGTCCTTCACCCTGGCTTTGGGAAAGTGTTCCCCTGAAAGCACTTCCCAAATATCAGCACACCTGGGTTCACAGGGTTCTTTGCAATTAACAGGTTGTCCAAAAAATTACATTGCAGAGCACAGAATGGCACCTTTCATCATCCCTCTTCTGCAGAAAGATGGCCCTGAGGTTTAGATGGAAAGATGCAGACCAAGCAGCAGAAGGGAAACATCAGGAACTCCTTAAAGCACCATTGCCATGGGACACTACTGTGACATTTCAGAGTAATAAACATATTTTAATTTTCATACTTGAAATATTGAAAATTCTTATTTCCCACCGTACCCAGCCACACACACAAAAGTCTCCTTCTCTAAGGAAGAAGATCAGAAGGGAGATATTTTAATGTACGTTCAGGTGGAAAGATTTTGTTCCCAGCACAGCTATTGAAACTGGATGTTCCATTTCATGTTTCCTTTAGCATTTTCTGGACATCGTAAATGTCTTCATCTCTCTTTTCACCATCAGGAAACGGTAAAGTTGGGTTCTCAACCATTTGTGCTCATTTTTTTTCCCCTCCAACAGAAGACTTTTCAGCTTGCTGTCAATATTTGCGGTTAAGCTGGTGCCTTCCTGCCACCACTGCACAGAAATAACGAGTGCCTGACAGCATGAAGCCCACACTGCTTATGGAGGCTGCTTCCATTGCACAGCAGTTTGGAGAAGCATATTTTATAATCACTAACGCATTAGTATTCCAACAAAAGATAGTCTTCTTTGTACTTTCGGAGTACACAGCAGTAACACCATCACCACAGTAGTTAAAACATTACTCTGGCCTGCCAGAATCACTTGCTCAAAATCTGAAAGCCTGAATTAAAATGTTCCTTCTACTTTCACATACTTTACAGGTTATTTATGTTTCATTTAGCTTTGGATTCATAAACCTCAACCACAATGACACTACCCCTTCCTTCCTTCCCTCCTCCTTGCACCTCTGTGGGCATGAGCATTGACTGCCAGCTTCCTACCCTAACCACAGCCAGGCCTTAAAGCATCTTTTGTGCCATCACTGCTGTAGCCATCTCCCATGTTTGCCAGCCTGCTACAGAGGAGACTATGGACTTCAGCTCCTGCTGCTCCCAGCAAGCACTTGCTGGTGCACGAAATCTCACAGGAACACTGCTCACATTAGGTTATCCTTGCTGTTAAGCCTGCTTAACAAGTTGCTTTGTCATTCCATTTTTATGAGCAAAAAGATGACAGCCCTGGGTGCAATTGTTACATCCCGTTCTGTGGCCTTGGGTGGGTGATTTATTACAGCCCGAATACATCAAGGAAATCGCAGTCGTATCATGCCTTTCATTTTGGAGGTGCCACAGCACTGAGGAGAGGCAGAATGGTGAAGGGCCTGCAGGGGATCTGAGCCTGACTGCCACAACTCCTGCATTTTCCTCAGCACTGCTCGATGGGCTGGTCAGTGCTGAGGGCCAGCACCCATCCGTTCACTGACACTTGCCCAGTTTCTGTGTTTAGACTAAAAGCCTCGGCTACCCTCTGTGCATATGTGAAGTCCCTAGTACAAAAGAAGCTTTGATCCTGTGATCCAAATGAGACTCTGATCTTGGTTGGGGCTTATAGGTGCAAATGCTGGAGAAATAATAACAGATGGAATATCACAGTGATATATTAATTACCATATAGAGCCATATAGAGTTAATAGGGGAACATTTCTGGGCAAAGATCTCATAAATAAACCAAATGCGAATGCATAAATAAGTAGAACACAAACACATAGGCCTATTATAAGGGCAGATGTGTGAAACTTTTTTTTGTCTGTACGTTAAGCAGTCCGTGACATCTCTTTTAAAATTTATATATTTACACTGGCAGAAGAACAATCCTTTCTACCTAAACTACAGAGAGAAACCTAAAACATGCTGGATAGCTTTACCATCAGATCCATTTTGTCTTTCTTTTCAAGTATAATCCAATTCTTTCCCAGGCCTACCTGCCCATTACATTTCTGAAGAACTATGTGTTGGAGTCTGAGGAAGGTATTTGAAATCATATGCCTGCACTGAAGGTAAAAAAAACCCAAACCAAGTAATGCCTTCCTGGAAGAAGAAAATCATACTGGGACATAAAGAAAGATAAGAAATCATACTCCAGAGAACAAAACCCCAGAGAACAGGTAAATCTTGGTCCCTACAGAGACACTAGGCTTTCTAACACTTTTTCTCACTCTCTGTTTCATATCAGAGGCTCAGGGGACACTATTTAAGGGTCAGCTGGAGAAACAGAAGGACATGGAACCTACTGTAAAAGTTGCAAGGATGGCCTAGGTGCTATCAAGCTGTGTCACGATAGCACAGGGTGCAAGATGGGGCCAGGATAATTTCAAGCTCCCTCTCACTCAGCCAAGAATCTCCCAGGTAAGCATTGGTGCAAATATGAATGTTAAAGATTCCTTCTAAAACAAAAAAAAAATCATCATGGTTATAAAGACACAGGGACTAAGGCTAGCATGTATTTAACTAAAGGATATTTCTCAAAGCAGGGTTTTCCATGATACTCTGGAGCAATAAGCTCCTTCAATTAACTGCAAAGTATATTTTATAATATTTTTTTGTTAAAGAGAACTTCCCTTAAACTGTGTAATATAGCTGGCAGGCTACTATCAGTGGTAAAGAATTTCCATTATATCTCCTTGTACTCCATTGCTTGTAATTTTCCTTAAGTTTCACCTCTCAGGCTGACATTTTCCAAGCTTGAAGTCTGCCCAGAAAGAGAATTTTTGGAAAGCTGAAGAAACTTTCCCTTCAGCTCAGCAGTGCAGCTTTAACAAGGGTTCCTCACACAAGCTCGGTAAAACCTGCCTCACTGGAACCAAAACCAACACACATTTTGGTGCCTATTGCTGCAATTGGGATGCAGAGAAGGGACAAAAGAATTATTCAGCCTGAGTAAGGCCGCTGGACCCAGCAGGCTAAATTCTTCCATGGTGTAAGCCCTTGCAACATCCCCAAAGCCAATGGGATTACACAGTTTCCACCCAGGCTGAGTGAAACCAGCTCTCTTCCTGTGAGCAAGAGGCTCAGACTTTTTCTCATAGCTCTCCCTTTTATTTAAAGATTTGTTTTTTGTAGCTGGCAGGCTCTCTCTTTGAAGCCTTCCCCTGAAGAGCGTTCCCCTGTTGTGAGTTTAAAATGTTTTTGTGCCACACAGACCGCTGGTCCCTCCACACCATGAATACTCCCTGTGCCCCTACACCTCCTCCCTCCCACATGCACATCTCAGCCTCTCTTCTCCGTTCCAACCATTTCACAACCTCAGGCAGAGAAGTTGGCTGTCTCTATGTCTGCAGTGCAGAAAGTGAAGTGTAATTTTGGGAAGGAACAAAGGGGTTGGGGTGGAAGGTAGGATATATGCTCCTTAGAAAACTACACAGATATAAAATAAAGATTGAAGGAAGAGGAACATCTTCCTCATCCTCACAGAACAAGCCTTAGCTGCTCTGAGAGCTGTGTGAAAGTCACGTGTCATAAGGGAAATGAGAAGTGGAAAAGGAAGACTTAAAAGGCAGATCACGAGAGGTCTGGGCAGAAGCAGGCAGAGCACCCAAACCCACAGGTGCTCTGGGGGTCTCCCAGAGGAATCATAAGCCTGTCCTGCAGACCTGTCCCAGCTGAGCTGGCCCTCAAAGCCCTGGTCCTGCCAGCCTTCTCCTCATCCTGCTGCAGCCCACCTCCTCCTTCACTCCCCAGTGCTGCACAAAGCTGGCTGAAGAGAAACCCAAACCCTTACTGGGCTCACCACTGCCGAGGAGTCAGGACCAAGGAGAAGCACTGGCAGGGGCATCTCTCAGCCCCGGCAGACTTTTGGGGAGCACTGCTCTGTTGTAGGGAACAGAAAGAGAAGTGCTCTCCCATACCATAGCTCAGTGCCCAAGTACCTGCAAACAAAGGAGAGCTGCTCCCAGTTTGCAGCACTGGAGCGTACTGGACTGACAGCAAGTCCTCAAATCTGACAGGGTCTTGACAGACAACTAGGAAGGAGACACTCTCACACGAGCACTGGAAATGCAACACTGAAATAATGCTGTCAGGAGGAAAACCCTGTGCTGGGAGCGTACGACCCTTCCACAAAGATTCAAGGGGGTCATTAAAAAGTGGCTGAGCTTTTATTTCTGCTCCCTTGCACCTTTTTGTCAATGAGCCGTGCTTCAAAAGAAGCAGTCCTTCTTCCCTCACAGACCTCTGTGCTCTTTGCTGGTCAGAGGCAGCCCGCAGAAAGAGCCATACAAGTTCTATCTGCTCAGTGTTGGGGGCTCTGTTTCTGGGGGTCTCTGAAGCACTCTGTCCATGGAGAGGGGGTTACATGTCCCCCACTGGATCTAGTGGCCAGCTGGCCTTCCCTATCCCCGGGCCTACAAGGTCATGTCCTGGCTACTACTTCTGTCTTTTGTCTCAAGAAAAAAGAACAAGAGCCCTTCTTGTGCCAGCTGCAACTTTGATGGACTTTTATCAAGAGCAGCTGTGTGCTTGCACATCCCACTCCCACCCTCCAGCCCCCCAGATAAGACATCTCAGTCATCCCTCCAAAGATCCTCCAAAACAGATTGATAGAAATACCTGAAAGAGGTAAAAGCACATACCTTACTGGCTCTGAACAGGACTCCTGACCTTAAATTCCTGAGCAAATATTTTCTTTTTTTCTCTTTCATAAAACATTCTCCCCTGGTAGTACTTGTTCAAGTGAAAATCACCACCTTGCTATGTTTAGAGGAGCAGGCTCTTTACAGCTATTAATTATGTGCCCTTTAAACACAAGCCCTCACCCAAACGTGTGTTTGCCCTGTGGGAAAAGTGTGCCTTTTTCACACCTCTTATTGTAAACCAGGCTGACGACAGACAAGGGTGAAAACCACCTGTCCTTATTCCACAAGATATATCACCACAGCACCCACCTCTAACAACCATGCTGGGCCAAAAAGGAATCAGGATCCTATGGATGAATTTACTGGAATTATTAAAAAACCCAAACAATGAAACAACCCACCAAAAACTAAACACAAAGCAAACCCATCACTCTGCAAGCTTCAAGATTAGTAATAATGCTTACTCACACTTTTCCAGCCAATTCAACCCACACTGGCATATAAAATCCCTCTTTGTCACAGGACAAAAATTGTTCCCTCTTTTATGCATATGGGATAGTGTTCCCTCTTGACCCTTTGAAAGGAAACTAAGAAATTACTGACACTAGACTCTGCTGTGCAGTAATTTTTTGCTCAGTATTGTGCTTTGAACTGTCCCCAGTTTGGATGAAGATCAGGATGAACACTGTTGAAAATAATTACCTTGCTCTTTCTGGACCCAGTCAATTTACTTATTGATGCAGCTGTGCAGAGGAGGCTGTTAACGAAGAATCAAGTATTTTTCCACACTAAAGGCCTGATTCTCACTTCAAACTATCAAGAGGAATTACGTGTAAATGGCAGGAGTTAACTCAAAATGAGAGTATTAATCCCAGTTCCTTCTCCTTTTCCATGGAAAAGCAATGGCTGTTTTGCTCACAGAAATATTATGGTGTCAGACTTCATCACTAGGAATTAAGAAAAAAAAAATGACCATAAATTCTTATCTTAAATCTCCTGGGACTGCTTCGGAGGTCTCTGCTGCTCCCAGGAGCAAGTGGCACCTTCTGAGCTGCAGAAGGGCTCAGCAGCCACCAGGTGACATGAGAAGGGAATTGCAGCAATAGGAAAGCTCAGAGAGACAGGGAAATAACAGCATCACACTGGAGGACTGGGTTTCTTTATGAAGCTGCCCCATGGCTACATAGGAGGGAGTGTATTTGTGGAAAACACTGAAGTGCAGTGCCCTTATCAGAGAGAGTGCGTATGCTAGAGGGATTGGCGAAAAGTGAAAAATATAGTTGTACTGAAAGGTATGTTTAATGATGGTGTAATGAGACTATATTTAACGACAACCTATTCTATTCTAGCACTGCTTGTTCATGGAACAGTTCGGGTTGGAAGGGACCTTCAAAGGTCATCTAAGTTGAATGCTTCCGCAAGGAGCTTCAACTAGATCAGGTTGCTCAGAGCCCTCTTCAACCTGACCAAGAATGCTTCCAGGGATGGGGCACCCACCTCTGTGGGCTGCCTTTTCCAGTGTTTCACCATCCTCATTCTAGAAAAAGTCTTCTTGTTTTAGGAACAAATCCTTTAAAATTATTGAGGCTCCTAGAAATCCATGAGGAAAAATAAAAGTCGTCTTTATGTGTGTTGTCCTTACATTTTAGATAATGGCACTGGTTGTCTCTTTAGAAACTCTTCCACAATCTCCTGCACTTGCATGTCCTCCCCCCATCACAACTCCAGAGCAGAGGTTCTTCCAGCTGAGATTTTTTTGTTGTTGTTGTTCTCTGTAGTGGTTTTCATACCAATGTGCCAATGTGCAAGGCTAAGATTTTGACTGAAGGAATTACATCTGTGGAGCCTTGAAAGCAAACATGCAATGAAGGATTGAACAGTCTGGAACTCTTTAGTCTGGAAAAGAGATGACTGAGGCATACGACAAGGCTGACAAACATGAGAAAGTAGTTTGGAGCAGGCATATAGGAATCAACAGTTTCTTCTTATACTTAGAAGGTACAAAAAATAAAGGCATGAGTCAAGTTCAAACCAGACAGAAAGAAATGGCTTTCCACACAGGAAGTTGGAAACCTGAGGAACTCCTGGGCAAAGGACAACATGGATGAAGGAATTCTGAAAATATGCCAGATAGGCAGCTAAAAAATATTTACTGGAAGTTAGTCAACAAGCTAACAAGAGGGGAATCATGAAATCTCTTTACCAAGCAAAGGATGGGAAACTATTATGGGATATTCTCACATCTGTGCTTGCCTCTTTTAATTATTTTAACTCTTCTGGAGTGCCTGTTTGTGGTGCATGGTTATGACTGTCAAGCTCAGATTCCTCCCTGGCGCATGACATATCTTTAAGTACCACCCAAAACCAAGAGTGGAACAAGGCTGCCCTCCATATCAGAGCTGCATAAGGAAAACTACAGACCATTCGTATTTCTAGAGCAGAAACCAGCTCTAATGGGACGAAGGCATTAAGTTTGCATGAACTGATGTGTCACTCTGGTTCAAACATCCAGTGGTCAGTAAAATGTGAGCTCTTTGAGAAGATGTAATATTCATTTGTGACTGAAATGTGTCTCTGCATTTAGCTCCACTTCCCAGACAGAGAGGTCATCTGGATAATTTTTCGCCCCTCTTGAATATATTGTGAAATGGACACCCAAAATATTGCATTGCCTATATGGCATTATCATTGTTCTTTTGGACAAGAGCCATCACACACTTTCCAGTTCTGCCCTGCATTTGGTAGGTTTGTATGCTGGGGTCAAGGGCTTCAGGCTTGCAAATTCCTGACTGTTAACTCTGTGGTGTAAATACAACTCTTTTCTCCCACCCTCAGAGATCATAACAAAGACAAAAACTTACAGAAGTGTAGGAAGATGGCTCACAAAAAGCTTTTTCTTTTTCTTTCTTTTTTCTCTCCCCATCCCCCTAAGCAGTGGAAGAGACAGAAGTGCCAAGGTTTTCCCTTCTTCCCTTGTCAGCCTTTCAGAAGCACACTGTATGGAACATTAACCTGAGAGGAACTCAGACAGATGCTTTGCTTAAGCAGGTTCTCTTGATCCTGAACCAGGGAACATTTGAGTTAATGGGAAGTAGTTAACACTTAGGCTTGATGAAGTGAACACAGCAGTTTATGCTGCCGGTGAAAAGGAAGCTCAAGCAATCTCCGGGACAGTTACTCCGCTATCAAGGTAGAATAAATAATGTATGGGCTCAGACTGCTCAGATTTTCTCAATAGAAAGAAAGAAATCTATGTTATATTCACAGTAACAAGAGCAAAAGTATAACCAGTTTAATCTTCTTGATTGAACCTGGTACTTTGTTTAACCATTCCCTATCAGCAGAAACACCCAGTGCACAGGATATGTGCTTTGGTAGCAGCGTGAGGAATGCTTAGCCAAGTGTATTGATGCCCTCTTCCTTACACTAACACTGCCTTATCCAACTTTCAACAGGTCTCACAGCCTTTATGTGCCCCATTCGTCAGTCTAAGACAAATAATACCGGGCTGAATTCAGAGGATCTCGTGGGGCTTAAGAGTAGTTTGCAAAAGCTTGCAGAAAAACTTAACCAAAAGACCTTTGCAGCTGCAAATTCTATTAATTCATTAGGTCACCTCTTACACCATGAAAATGCTGAAGTGATTGTTACTGTAGTTTTTTTCTACTTAAAATGCAACATGAAAAGTGAGATGTCTAAATTTGCTTGTGAAGACAGGGTAAAGAAGTGATAATTTAATTCAATTTATGAAGAAAGTGGGAGATGCGTCGCCACTGAAAGAGCTGAGATCGAGTAACTGCGTGCCTGCTAGATAGAGTGGCTGAAATTCTGCACCACAGCACAACACTATTGATTTGAAAGAATTTGGTTCAAGTGCTGCAGAAACTGCTAAACAGACAAGGAATACACTACTGGCTCTGAAAGACATAATTTCAGCTCAGGTGTTTTTGGAGGTGCAGTGCTATGTATCAACAACGCACAAATAATGGAGTGGAGTCACAGCATTTATGGGGTTGACAGAAAAACTGAATCCTCAAATTCAGCATGGCATTGAAGTTCCAGAATAGCCACAGGTCCAAAGGAGTTTTTAAGTGACAATTAGACACATTCTTTCTTAGAGAGTTTCCCTGAACAGAACATAAAAGCAAAAGCATTTCAAAGGTGAATACTCACTGGAGGCAGGAAATTTTCTTCCAGCTGTATTACAAAGATTTACCAAGATGATTTTACGTACATTTTGCAACTTGCATGGCAAGTGGAGGCAATTTTCTTCTGAGATGCTGTCAAGCCAGAGGATCTGTGAGTAAAACAGTGATGACAGATGTGGAACTGCCCTTCCTGATTCTCTTCCCTCAGGAAATCTGAGGCAATTTGCAATGAGGTTTAAAAAAAAGCAGCCCTCTAGTTTGTACATGACAGCTTGTGTAGACCACTGGGTTTTTCTTTTCACACGGGCACTATGGATTGGTTGGGGACCAAAGGAAGGTGGATCTCACAAGGTTAGAACCAAGCAGCTGCCATCTCTGAGCTGGCTCACCAATGGATAGAAATGAAGGCCAAAAATAACTTTAGGCCATGTTTGTTGGTCTCCTGCTGCTGGAAGAATTATTAGCCACTGACATGGTTCAAAGCATAAGATAAATTCATTCTTGTCTTTCTATCTACAAAATCCAAAGCTCTTCCTGCCTTTCAGGCTGCTGGGAATAGCAGTATCTGCCAGAGACGCTGTTCATTGTATGCTACTCAATATTTTTCTTCAAACACATATAATACAGGGAAAAAAGGCAAAAAGAACTGAGATGGAAGGAGAAACCCTCTATCAGCCTTGTCGGGTAATTCCTTTCCAATAAAAATCAGCCACACTCAGCTTGGCAAATGACTGCTTTCTAGCAAAGCATTGGGCCAAACACAGAGAACTCAAATGACAAAATGTTGTCTGGCTTTGGACTGAGAGACAGTAAATGTTCATGATTTCTGGAAAAGAAAGGAAATAACCAAGCAGTCTGCACTTTGCTCCCTTCTTACACAGTGGAAGAAGACAGCAGGCCATGGAAAGCCACTTTCCTGAGCATTAAGCCCACCATTTTGCTGAGTGCTTTCTACATGATTCTTGTCCATCCTGTGCTTAAAATGTCTGCCTGCACCATAGGCCTTTCATCTTTGTTTTGTGTTCAGTATACGATACCATCACATGCATTTCTTGCTTTAAGTGCTTTGGATGACTTTGAGAAGAATTTGCTTTTATTGGTATAGAAAAGGTCAGTACTTAATAGTCTTACTTTGTTATTGGTGGTTGGCATATACAATGTCCCTTCTGGAGATACACAAATGGTTTGATGACCATTTATATCCATAAAACTCTCACGAACTTTTCCAGACAGGACAGTGGGACAGTGAGGAGGTGCAAGAAGGGAGTGAATCATCCTCCAAACAAGTCTGCAAAAAGCTGGTCACCAGCTCCACACTGGATGCCCAACATAACATCATTTAATAAGAGCACTCAACCCCAAACATCTGGAAGCTTGCAATACCCAGAGTTCATTTAAAATTGTAGCTTGAATTAAGTAACAGTCAGCAGTTCCATAGGACAGCAGAGCCAGCATGTGTGGCCAATCAACACTACCCAATCCAGCCTGATGTAATGTAATTAGATTGACTTCTCCCCCAAAATCACTCTCTTTGGAAGTCAGCTCTAAGAAGACTTCACTGATGCAATTTGTTGGCACTCTGTGGGGAGCAAATATGCTTTTGTTTCTTGTCACTAGTACTAGTTTTTTTCTCAGTGACAAAGTTCTGTCCTCTAACTCGGGTGAGCTCTAACTCTTCTTCAGTAACAATACTATAGAAAATCAAATCCTTTAAGATTTTATTCCAGATCATCTTTTCCCTTTCTTCCCTCCTTCCCATGTATTAAATAACTCATACTCACTCATATTTAGCGAGAGCCACATAAACATGCAGATGGGAAGCAGCAAGCAGCAAGAATGGGAAGGAAATGAGAGCAGGGATTAAGCGAAAGCAGTTGAAGCAGTGAGATTGTTTCTGATTTGGAAGATGATGATAAAGTTTTGGTTGGGCTCACAAAGTCAGGAGAGGGATAGAGGAGTGGGAAGGTCAATTATCCTGGCCTGTGGAAGCGGAAGTCTATTTTAGCAAGCATGTTTCAGCAGATGGAAGGGGACAATGTGACAGGGTGTGGAGGTAAAGAGATTATTTTAGTCTGGTAGGCAAGACCTTGGCATGGACACAGAGTTTAACAGTGAATGAGTAGGAGGCCAGAAGATGTATCAATCTGAAATTTTTGAGACTGTTCCTTCAGAGACATCAATGCTCCAGCTAAAGCATCTTCCTGCAGTTTAGCCCTTCACTTGCTGAGGGAAGCACAGCCATGTACTCCTCTAGCTGCCAGTGTCTGTGCTTCCCCCACAACTCTTTTGCGTTATGTCCAGAGCTGTTGCTGTCTGTACCTCTGAGCACAATTCTGGGCAGGAAATATTCTGACTGACAGCATAGTATGGATGTAACAATAGGTGCTTGTCTGCACTTGCTGTCCAAGGTAGGACTCGTGTACTTCTCCTGAATGGATTTGCCTGATCAGAGTTTCTGCATTAAGTTCCCAGCAAAGGCTCTCTCAGTAGAGGTTATTATAAACCAGGCTCAGTCAAGTATGTAATTAGCCAATGGTTTTTGAAACAAATCCGAGAGCTGCCCCTCACTCTGAATGCTCCTTTGGCATAAAGGCTTTCTAGAACTGTGTTTAGTGAACACATGGAAACAAAGATCAGAAGAATACTTTAGTGCCGTTACAGGCAGTTAAGCAAGTCAGAAAAACAGAAAATGAAACTAAATCAACAGGGGAGCCGATGCCACACAGGCTGTGTTCCGTGCAGCCTGAGAGCCTCTTCGCCCGCACACACCAAAAAAGCCAGTTGCACCAAGCCCCAGCAGGGTGTCAGAAACATCAAGCGTATCAGCAGTGCTGCTAATTCTGAATTAGATATAGCATGGCTTATTCTCTCATAGCTAATGGAAAGAAAGCCTAAGAAATCACCACATCTTCTCTAGTAACATGCACAATCCTGTTGCTGCCAGCTGAACTTCAAACTTCCATCCCTCTTCCCTCAAGAGAGAGGAAAGCATCTGAATAACGGTGATTATGTCAGAAATTAATAGCAGAATACTCATCTCTGATATTTCCTGGCTGGGTTTTTATAGTTATATCATATATGTATACCGTGTGTATATTAGAGCCTCTCTCTAATACTTTAACAACCCATGCTAGCAAATATCCAGGTGCTGCAGAGTTCATCTCAGCTCCCTAGCAAACCATCCCATTAGAAAGCTACAAGGATTTCTGCAATTCCCTCAGCTTGTTCATGTACATTTAGTTCCTCAGCTTTGTATTATGTTAAAATAATTTGGTCAATATTTTTCTTACGCTGTCTTCGTTCACAAAGCAGAAACTGGAAGACAGTTCAATAACATGATAAATAAACCCTAAACTTTTGTAATTCAGTTTTGTTGCATCATTTTTCTTTAAGCATGTATTTAACAAGATGAACAGATGATGTCTTACTTCACTTCCCTACCGATAAATCGATTTAAGGAAAATAATCAAGGTGATTTTTCAGAGCATCTGAAGCTAACTGCTAGGTACATTATATGCTTTTCTAGAACCCCTGTGAAGATTTAAACTACATATGATCCTTTTCCCAGACTTTACCTTCCCACATGGAAATCAGCAGTTTGGAAGTAATTGTGAGGACCAACTCTGTTGTGGAGTTGCCTCTAGAAGATCTGCTTTGTGATACACATTCAAAGGACTCACGGCTCTGGTGTGCCAAGATGAAGGAAAGGTTATCAACAGATACACAGTGCTTAATTTTTGGACTAAAACTTCACATAACTTTTAAGTCCCCATAAGGCAGATTGAGGGGAGAGTTTATCTAGGCATGATTCAGTTGCCTTAAAGATGACATGTAACACCATTTAAGATAGAAAACATGTCCACACCAGGCTACATGATGCAGCAACAATTGGAAAACCCTGCCCTTTGAGAAGAGCAGCTTGAGCCAGACAGGACACCCTGTCCATCTTTTGGAGGGAAGAAAAATCTTAAGCTTTTGGTACCAGACTATTTAATTTGCTTTTGCAGTTACACCGCACTGCACATTATTCATTTCCTGCATTAAAGGCTGTTCTATTTTCCCTTCTATCTGCCTTCCTATACTGCTCTAAGTTCCTTACATCCTCACCATCTATTGCAAGGGAAAGGCTGGAGGTGAATGTCCCTAGGAAGGGAGGATACCAGATGGTGCTCTTACCAAACCAGCCATTTAACAGAGATCTGTGACATCCTATTGCTACCAGAGCCTCAAATGTTGTTAAAATCTCAGTGCCAATGGCAAGGTCATCAGGAAGAGCTGTCCATGACCAAAACTGCCTTTTGGCAATGCCCAAACAGGAATCTCAGTTGTGACGGTGATGGTAAGAGGCAGCCAGCACATTGCCAGCCTGTGATATCGTGTTATTGACAACTGGTTTTTCCAGGTGTTTGGTGGAAGCTGTGAAACACATAAATTACTTGCAAAAAAGGCTGGTGTTCTATCAGCCCATTTTTCCTCTGTAGTTAATATGAAGAAATCAAATAGTGTGTGGGGAAAAAACCACAAAAGATTACCTAGGGGAAGGCACCAAATAACGTGATATAGAATACGTGCTGCCATGCAGACATCCCATGGCATTGCAGCCTGGACCATCAGAGCCCAAAGCCCACATCATCAATCTCCAGGCAAGATGTGTAGTGCTGAACTCAGGGTTTGCATTTCAGTTTAAAGATTTACACGTGTTATATGACAAAAGAAAACAAGAGCAACCTGGGATGTCTCAAGAAGTAGAGAACACACATGAAAAAAACAGAGAAACAACTGGCTGTGTTCTTAAAATCCAACCAAGAAACTGCTCAATGCGAAGAGACAATCAGTTCAGTTTTTGCAGATTTCTTAATGGAGTAGCAGGTCATGCTCTGCAATGCCCAGAGCACTACAGAGAAAACAGCAGTTGCTTTTACATTTGACCTGTGGACATGCAGGAAAGAACATCAGCAGAAATGCTGCACCCATGTTTAACCACAGAAAGCAGGAGATAGCAGAGGTGATTGCCTCACATCAGCTGCAGCCACTGCAGTGAAGCAACTTCTCTCCCCCTTTAAATAGTCCCTGTCAAATTAGTATGATTATTGGATACTATGCTACTACAAATAACAAAATGACATCACATGTAACACAGGAAGTCATAGAAAATTGGATAAATGAAGCTTTTCAAAGCTAAAGAAAGAAGTAATAACAGACTGTACAGACTAGATCCTGTGTGACAAGGCAATGAAAAACAAAGCCTGAAATAAAGCAGTGCCCAAACTGAAAAAATATTGCTAGGAGACTAACCTGAAAACTTTTAGAAAATTAGAATAATTTGTTCAAAAATCAACTAATTGTATCTATCTGGATCAAAGCTGATCAGAAGTTTGTCACTTAGGCAATTTCATTATGAAGTTGCACTTCTGTTAGAAGAAAAGCATTCGAGAAAGATTGTGACAAACCCCAAAGCTTTAAGGACAATCAGTTTTAAAGTCACAAAGGTATTTCAGAGTTTTTGTTTGTGTATTTCTCTTATGACCTCATAATTTTGCATTCAGCTTGCTGAGTTGTCCTGTGGATGTAGCTGTAATAGCCGTTCATGTCCCCTGCTAAGGATGTTGTTTTGCCGACACTTGCCTAAAACGTAAGCGTGTATGTTTGTGCTGTAAATAGGAACTGGTCAATGGTTTTCAGCTGTATCCACTCACTTTCCCCACCCCAATGTTCCCCCACCACCACCCCAGCATTAATGTTCTCCAGAAAGACAAGAAATTGCCTGGTCTAACACATCTCCCATCTCTAACAATGGTACACATAACATAGGGATACCACTCTCAACAGCATCCCAGTAATGCCCCTAAGAAATTAATGGCTCTACACTGGCCTTTCCAGGATATTTATCAATTGAAGCACAAAGGAGTGGCTGCTTTGCACCATCCATCCCACAGTAGGATCGAGATGTGACCAAGAACTAACCTGGGCTTAGGAGGGTGGCAGCAGCCACTCATACCACAATCATATGTATTTCCTATTTGCATGAAGGAGCAGAATTAAGATTATGTAAATTATCTTAATGACACTGTGCCTTTTCTGAATGTTTCATTTTGCAGCATTGCTTATAAGCTATGGAAGGAACAGCCAGCCATGAGTGATGCACTCAACTGGTATAGCCAGCAAAAAAGAGAGGGAGATATGGACTGTCAATGATCCTGAAAGCCTTTCAGACCGGGTACAATCTCACACAGCTGTGGTGATAAACATCATATTCCACCACAAAAGAGTGTGCTAAGAGACTGCCAGAGGTGAGCGTCGTGCAGCAAAATCATAAAGCACCAAATGAATCCATGCCAGTGACCACAAAGTCTATGGCAGCCAGGCTTTCTTCACAGGAGGTGCCAGCTATATTCTGTAATCCAATCCACTCACAGCTGGCTTTAGAGCAAGTCCAGTTTTCAATCCTTCCAGTCTATTCAACTTATCACTATGTGATGTCATTCAAAAAGAATACAAAAAACCACAACCAGCATTTATTTTGGTGTGCTTCTCATCCCTTGATCTCTTCCCCCTCACCCCTTCCAGAAATTGCCAGCAAAAGTGAATACTTGCAGTGTTTCTGTTCCGTAAATGGTTTCATGCTTAGCAGCAGGCACTAAAAAGGTTCAGCTCTTGCTCTGATCCTGTGTTTATACTGAGCTGGAGGTGGTTTTAAACCATCTTCCATATTTGGGGTCTACTCAAAGCTCAGTGACCTAAGGGCAATCTACTGATGCTCCATCTCCGACGTCTACAGAGAGGCCCTTCTGAGCCTTGAACAAGTAAAGAACAGCCATAACATTCTCCCTCTCCACCTCACGAGATTTAGTGCAGAAACTCTGTCCTGCCCAGAAAGTCACAAAGTGGCCTTACCACAACTGACAGGCCTGGAAAACAGGAATATGGACAGGGAGAAATCCCATCTGCCTCTCCAGGCTTTTTGGATAATGGACTGAATTGCCTGAAACAGTAAAAGTCTCCCCTGAGATGGATCACCATGCTAAAGGAACACTCCAATTCCTCGTGCCTCAAGAGGCTGTGCCAATGAGCAGCACTATGAAAGAAATGACAAATTGGGAAAAGGCTTCCTTAATGGATGCTTAAAAAAAAAGAAAAGGGAAAAAAAAAAGAGAGAGAGGGGCCACTTGAGGCACCTAAAGCTGTTAATAGTGACAAGAGAAGAAGGGATTTCTGGTTAATCAACATCAAGGTCAGAGTCTTGTGGAATAAATTTCATATACAGTGAATAACTCACACAGAGTGACGGCATGTTTAGCATCAACTCTTGGCAAAGATTTGTTTGCTTAATGACTTTTCTCTTTTTTTTCCAGGCCAGCAACCTTTGACTGAAGAGAGTTTGTTAAAAGAGCTAGATGTCACTGAAAATGTGCTGTTAATCCTACTCATCAACAAACGTTAACCACGAAGTGATAATAAAGAGAAAAAAGAAAAGACGTGGCTCCAATCAGGATTATGCTGGGTAAGTGCAGAGACCCCCATGACTCTGTAACAGGCGGCTCTCATACTGGTTCTCCAAATACATGTCACCAACCCTGATTTTGCAAAAGGGCTTTGATGTTCTTTTGCAGACGGATACACTGTACTTTTCCTTTGGCTTGTACAAACAAAGAGAGGCCTTTTGGTTTTCTCGGCAAATACTGTCAGATGTTTTATGCGCAGCAATAAAAATTAAGTAAATCTTTGATATTACAAGTCTTCCTTGCTTGAAACAAGCTTGGCGCAGCTACTGGTGGGTGTAAAGATAAAACACGTAATTTTTTTTCTAGATAAAGAAGTTTACAGATGTCCATAATGTTTTGAAGATCTCAGCGTTCGCTGGCTTTAATGATCTCTGTGGAAGCTATTGGGAAGCAAGAGCTGGGGAAATGAGCATATTAAACCAGCCTCGAGCTCTTCCCAGATTCTGACCTTTGCTGCACACATCCCTCCTAACTCTAAATCATCTCATTGATCAACGTAATTAAGTTGCGAGCAACTATCCTTCTCAAGCAAAATTTGCTGCTCTGATTTCATACTGGAGGAACATTTGAGCCTTCAAAGGCTCTCCTAGTTCAAGTTGAAAGCAACAAAACCTCACATCTAAGAAAAGTTACTGCTCTCCCATCAGTGCTAACCACCCTCAGGCTGTGTTGCTCCACTTTTTCCAAAGGAAAAGCACAGTATAGCTACATGTGTGTTTGTGCAAGCTTTTAGATTTTTATTTTTTTTAAATCAGGGTCAGAGTAATTTTGAGACACCTTTACAGACCTACTAACACTTTGGTTTAGTTTTGGTTTTATACCAGCTGCTGTTTACTGCAGCAGTTAACAGCAGTGAAGCAAATACAGCAATTTCTTTTCAGAGGAGAGCAACAGCTTCTCACATTCTGTGGTTTCAAAATACTTGGGATAAACCTGTGCAAGGTTTGTGAACCTCATGGAGCATTGCCACTGAGGTGAAATGGAAGGCATGAAGCTCCAGGTCCCTCTTTCCAAAGCCCTCAGATCTTCCACTACTCCTTCCTGGAAAGCCTGCAAAATAGTTCCTGGTTTTACGACCACTGCAAAAGGTGTAACAGACTTTCTACACTACAATTTCAAAGGTATTGCTTCTGATCTCATGAAAGCACGAAAAGGTCCATTTTTTTAACCTTCCTGTTGTGGCTCAAATCAAGCAGGGATTTCAGTTGTGTGCCTGTAGGTGGTTTTGAGCGTTTTCCACAAGCATCCATCATTACTCCGTAACTATAGCTAGCACTATTTGAAATTAATTACATCTAAGGCTCCAGCAACACAATCTGGAAAGGCTGTGACCCACAGTAATTCTGTATGTTCTAACATTGCTTCTTAGAGTTTCATCATCCATGAAACCATTCAAAATTCTTGAAAATATGATAGATGACCTCACTCATCACCACTGTATCATCCCATCTTCTCTCACTTAGAAAAACTACACAGATATGTGTACATGCCCCCAAATGTACTTTTTCATAGGAGCACACACTCACCCATATTGTTTTACATTTAAATAGACATTGTTTTTAAATTCTTAACATAGATGTGACTGAGAGGCTCTCTGGTAGCACAGAAATTAGATTGTGAAGCCAAGTGA
This sequence comes from Oriolus oriolus, assembly GCA_013400235.1. Lineage (NCBI taxonomy): Eukaryota > Metazoa > Chordata > Aves > Passeriformes > Corvidae > Oriolus > Oriolus oriolus. The sequence continues at coordinate 27,356 of VXBT01003077.1, forward strand.
GAAAGCCAGAAAATACAAAACCATTAAAATAGCATTTTCTATTCAAGGAGGGCAGAGTTTGATCTTCTCTTTTCCAGTATTAACTTGAGGCAACTCTACTTCAGCTGATGAAGCTTATGGAGATAAAAAACAAAGCAGCCAGAACAACATGCCTCTCCTTCCTAGAAACCAAGAGTCAACCTGTTAAAGCATGTGTCTCTTTTCAGTGTTTTTGAGCATTTGTAGTCTCTTGAATCCAGACTGCCAAAGGTTACTAGTCCTGATTACTTTAAAAAAATATATTTAAAGTAGGCTAAATCCTCCTTTCATGAATTTGAGATGTGCTGAGTACTCCTGGTTCCTGCAGAAATTCGTGGCAGCTCCAAGGTAACTATCACCATCTGACTTCTTTACTCAGGTACGTATTAGGAGGGGCACACTCCAGTTTATTCTACAACTTCTTGTTTTTCCCAAGAGTTACAAGGTAGAAAAGGACATGTAGAATCTGCACATCACATTAGCTGTGCTTACAAAGAGAACCCCCAGTGCTGTCAGATATTCAGAGGGCACATTTCCTTTCTACAGATTAGAACCAGGATCCACAAAATTCCTTCATGTGTTTTCCACACGCTTCTCCAAAATACCCAGCCATATTTTGGTACACATCACAAAGAAGCTAAACTGAAGGAAGGATGAAAATTTCTCCTCTGCTGTTTAGAGACATAATTAAGGACTTGATTTTTATGTTGCAATTCTTTAAGCAGAAGAATTAAACTAAATCCTCTGTACCTTGACAGAAACACCAAACATAAAGTTCTCAGTTAACCCTGTATGGACAGAGTAAGCAGGGTGGGCTTTATCACCACACACTGTTCAACAGGAATAAAGCAGATTGTTCTCCCTGTTCATCCACCCTCTCTCATCAGATGCCAGGAAATACTTAAAGAAGGAACAGCTATGCTTGTCATGAGCTCTAAGCAAGCAATTATGCAGGCTAATTTTTGCTTGTAACAGACTGTGTTATTCCTGTAGCTACGAAAACCTACACACAGGCAAATCTCACAGGTATTTTGCTACTTGTGCCTTTTCATGCTGTTGCCAGCGTTGCTCAGATGACACTGCAGAAACTCAGGATAATTGGTGAGCAAGTTAGCATCTGATACTTGGGAGTCACTGTATGACAAAGCTGGGTCCCTCCACAACAGAGAGTTGGCAAGTAATTTGCAGCGCACTGCAACACCAAGGCTCAAAGGGCTCTGCTGTCCTGCTCTCGCTACCCTTCATATCATTAAATCAAACATTCACGTAAGGTATTTAGGACCTGCTTGCCAGATTGCAAAGGTAGATGTTTTTTTTGGCTCTCCCAACAGAGCTGAGCCCTGAAGTGAAGCCAAGACCTGTAATCATTTGCCTTGGCTGAAACAAAAATAAACATAGCCTGTACTGTATGCACTTCTGAGGTAATTACTGCCATTAGATCACAGCCTGGAAATGAATTTTAAACCATGCAAAGAGAGAGAATACAAAAAAACCCTATGTTAAAATCATGTTAAATGTCCAATTATAACACGTCAAAGCAAGGAGGGCTCAACTGAAAGAAGGAACTTTAGCTCCAGCCCACCTGGTCAGACCCAGCCACTGCAACCCATGTGGTGAAGTTAAACTGTCTCTTGGTAGGGGCTGACCCACAGACTCAGCAGGAATGGGTCAGGAGCCCCATTTGAGGTACTATTGCCTCTAGAAAAACAGACATTGTGTTCCTTTAGCACTGCTCAAGGGGTGAGTGACATCTACGACATGTTTCTCCCTCTGCATTGTTTAATTTCTCTCTGAGTGCCTGTCTCCCCTGCCACACAGGCACTTACCAGCTGGGCATCACCCACTCCAACCTCATTTCACCCAGTTGACTCCTCCCAGACCTCAACAGTCTAAAAAGGGAGACTTTCATTTCTTGGTAAGGATTACTGGAAAAGGACAGAATATATCAAGAGGGTGGCTTGATTCCAAGTTGTCAATCAGCTTGGTAGCCTAGCACAGCAGCTTTCCAGGAATGTCACATCACCTCCCTATTTCAATCCACTTTCACTCTTCACAGCTGTCAAAGAGACAAAAGCCATCCTGCACTCCTTCAAACACCAAGGCATGGATATGTCCACAGGAGATCATGGGAGCTCTAGACCCTGACTGCCCCAGGAGGGAGCTGCCCTGCACCAGGACTTCCCTCTGCGTCCCCCACTGACCACATCTCACGCTGGTGCAGCACTCAGCATTTCCCACCAGCCCGCCATCAGGATCACGAGTAGCCCTGGCTCCTCAGGCCTCACTTCTGTAACAACTCTCTCCTAGAGCCAGATTTATGAATTGTTGCACCATTCCAGCCTTTAAAGGTAATAAACAAATGAACCTGCTCCAGGGGTGTGCGTGATGCACTAGGAAGGGATTCATGCTCCCAGCTTGGCTGACAGAAACACTCTGCGTGGCCACACTGGTGAGACTGGGACACTGGTAGGTGTGTTTGCCTTTTCCTTGACCTTGCTGTTACTTTGAAGCCATCAGAGGCTGCTGCTCAGAGTGGCTTCAAGGTCCTTTGTTAGACTTACTGCCACTGACTCGGTGACAACAACACCATGTCTTTAACTTCTGATTCAGAAAACAGTCATTCAAATAAAGGCTACACTGACAGCCCATTAACTACAGCAAAAATTGTTGTTTGTGCTACAGTTTCAGAGAGACCTATTTAAAAATAGATTAGGGTCTTGGAAACCACTCAGCTTATTCTGCCTTTTTTCCCCTCTTCCCTGCAAGACAAGTTACCAAACCAAACCTGGCATTTGCTTCCTCTCTGATCTAGTTACAACTTCATTATGGCAATATTGGCCAGCAGCAAGTAACTTATTAAATAAATGCCCTTTAAGTGCTTCTACCTGGATAGTTGATTCAGATAACAGAGAGGGAAGGAAGGGCCTGGCTTGGCTCTGCCCATTTTCCACCTTCCCTTGTGGTAGCAGGGCCAGGAGGCCATTCCAGCTTTCCAGGCGCGGGTGAGCAGCATCTCCCAGTGCTGCAACAAGAGGAGAACTGATGCGGCCTTTTCAAGGCCACGTCAGCCCTTACAACAATCTTAAAATAACCTTCACTCTAATCACCCAGCATTTGTCCTGCGCACTCTGGCAGATGTAGCTTTGTAGGACATTTATTTTTCTATTTGTTTTTACTTTCTCAACAAAACCAGCTTTCAATCTCTGCAAATCATTTTTCAATGAAAATGATTTTGACGTATTTCTACCCCCCACAAAGTTGACAGTGGCACCCAGGAAGCCATTGTCATCCCCTGCCAAGAGACAAGCGGCCTGCCTGCAGAAGAAGAGAGCAAAAGGCTCAGGATAGGCAGCTTGACACAATGTGTCACCAGAAGGGTGGTGCTGGCTTGGTGACGACAGCAAAGATACTTCTTTTAGAAAAAGTAGAAAAAATCCCAACCTTCTGAAAGAAAGGTTCTACTTCAGGTGCTTAAAATAAACAAGATCAGCCATAACCACTATACTACAGGCTTCTGGGCATGGCTGGTTCTCGATCTCACCTCTTGATGTGGTTCCAACAGCATTCAAAGAACAGCTAAACATTTCATTAACATACTAAAGAGTGATTAGGACCTTCACAAAACACCAAGAGACCTAATACCTGTCACCATGATGATTAACCACACAAATCACCACCACCACCCTTTTCCCCCAGTCTTGCTGTGGGAAGCCACTACCAGCAGAACTGTCCAACACAAATAAAGTTTGCAGAAAGCAGGTGACTGTTTCTCTGTTTCTGGCTATTTCACAATGGGGTGGCCAGAGAGGATTTGTTTGTTTCTTTGATTGAGGTGTTTTCTTGTTTGAGTTATTTTTAAACTTTGAGGGATAGAGAAGTTTTACAAAGGGATTTGAAAGAAAATCGTAGTGAATATTTGACTCAACCTAAGTGTGTATGTATAAGTTTATTGAGAAACTGACATAAACACATTTATGTTTACCATTTCTTCAGTACTGTTTGATGTGAACAAATGCTTAAATTCAAACACAGTATGAGATGAATGCTCAAAGCTCATGACACACATCTTAAACTACCAGAACTTACGAACATCCACGGGCCAGATGAATCAGCATGCTGCTTATGGCATTTCAGAAGATCCCATCTTGGTTTCTCATCAGTATTTATTTCTCTGCCCAGGATCACAAGCCTTAAACATATAGTCATCCAAAGCAGAACACTTGCATCTGCCATTAGATCAGTGAGATACGAAGTTTATTAAATCCATGATCCATCATCAGCCCTGCCCTTTTTCTTTCCTCTAAAAATTCAAAAGCACAATAAAAACTTCAGGTTTTTTATATTTTATAAGGACCATTTGAGGTAGTCTTGCAGTAACTTTGATGTTTGCCTCCTTCCATGATGTAATATACTGAACATCTACTTCCTGGATCAGGAATTTTGCAAAAATCACTGTATTATTACAAGAATGTTTACTTGCCATCTAACCTCACTTTAAACCAAACATACAGTGAGGTTTTTCGCCTTACAAAGAGAAATTGTTAAACAACCTTTTCCAAAGGCCTATAATCAACCCTTTAAATCAAACATGAATAACAGACTTTCATTTATCAATTGATCCACTGTTTTTTGGTGGGTTTTTTTTCCCCTTCACTTTTTTGGGTGCAGCAGATAAAAGACCCAGTTGTACTATCATAGCCCATTGCTTTGTAACCAAACTCTGCATGGGAGAAACATTCCTCTTTTTCTGTGGTGGGGAAAGAAGGAATAGAAAGATGGGAAATTAAGGTTTTTTCCTCCCTTATTTTCCTCTTTGGCTTAAGCTTTGTTGTTGTCATCATTTTAAGGCTTTGGGAGGAGGGAAACTGGAGGTTGTTGTTCCCATAAAAATCTTTGAAAGCCATTGTGTGGGTGGGTCAAAGAGACACCAAATTAAAAACTAAAAACTTTTGAATTTCAGCCGCCAAAGTTAGTGTTGACTAAGAACCAAAAAAGAAGGGGGAGGAGGTAGAAAAAAAAGTGGCCCTACAGAAAGCAAGGGCCAGCTGAGAGATCTAGAGGACGGCAGGCTCTGAAGGGGCAAAGCTGCTCCTTTTGATGTGGGAGGTCTGCAAGTAACCTACTGGGACACTCCCTGGGCTATCTCATTAACCATGTCACCAAAGCCCCCCAAGGTCCAGAGAATCATAACATTATCTCTGACATTACCACACAGATACAAGGTTCCTTAGGCAGTCTATAAACATGCCTGTACTAACCAATTCATCGTGGCTTGACACCCCTGCAAGAGCTGGATGCCCTTTAGTGAGCCACATGAATTGCCCCAGTCATTCATCAAAGTTTCTCAGAGTGCATTTCACACAGCATTAAATTTAATTAAAGCAACATTGACTGCATTGTAATCCTCTGGAGGCTCTTTGTCAGAAGGAGCTGGAACACTTTCTACTTAAACATCTATTGTTTAGGTGGGATTTTTTTTTCCCTCTTCCGTTGTCTGAACCCAAGTGATTTGCTGCCTCTCCCTGTTTTTTATTTAAAAACTCATATGTCATGAAAAAGTTCTGTCATGCAAACAGAAACCCCAGCCTGCCATGACAAACAGTTCAGCTCCTATGCACTTGCCTGCAGATGCTGGAGAATATGGAGGATTGCTTTAAAGCTGACAGACATGTAAGAAAACAACCCTTGACACGCACAAATGAAGATTAGTAGCAGAAAGGAGTAAGTTGTTGCAGTTAGAGCCACCTGTTTGTCAGCCCACATATCCCTTTGCACATCCTTGTGCAGGTCTTCCTGCCTTGGTGCACCAGCCAGGGGCCACTGCCACCTGCCCTTGTGCTGTAATGAATGGTGGCTCCAGGTGCACCGAGTGCTCCGTGGCCCAGGCGCCCTTTGCCAAGAGCAGTGGCTGCAGCAGAGCCCACGTCAGCGCAGGGCTCTAGCAGTGTGCATTCACCTTGGTGGAGGAAGCAACAGGCAGAACCCAAATCTTTAAGTCTCTCTTTTGCTAGGTCTGCTCATCCACACTGGAATCCCACTGGTTTCATTTACCTTGTATTTTGTTGACCCCTTCTGGATAAACATCAAAAGACAAGCTTTTTCCCCCTCCAGCTAGTTTTCTCTTGGTCCTTTCTGCCAGACACCAGCAGTGTAAAAGCCCCACTCTTCTGTTTGATATTAGCCTGGGAGGAGACACCACACAATTCTCAGAAATGTAAAGATTATTCCAACACTGCACTACAGTGAAAACTGATGGAAACACAGTTTTGTCCCAGTGGGGATACTTGTGGCACCCACTTTTCCTCCTCATGATCAGGAGCAGTTTTTGAGAGCTCTTTCTCTGCATGCTGGGTGAGATCACAAACCTTCATGAACAACAAAGGTGAAAAAGTCCTTTGCTGTTACAAATGCAAACTGCAGAACGGACTAAGGAAAATACATCTGCAATAAGATTTGGTGGCTAAACCACTGATTTTGCTACCCTGCTATCTGCTCACTCCTATATAACTTAGTTTGCTTCTCGTGGTAGTGGTGTTCCATTTTTCCTCTTACCAAATCCTTTGAGATGGCAAAGAGAACTTCTCAATCTGTCTGCTATGGATCTATGGAGTAGCATCCTCCTTCCTTTATTCTCCAGCATGTAATCCTGAAAAATCAACCTCATAATTATTACTGCAGTGGCCTGGAAGCTTCAGATCTTTCTATTTCTTTGTGGTTTTGATGAGGAGAGTAGAATAGAAGGCACTCACATGGCTGTCATTCACAGTTATTAGTAGAGGATTAAAAAAAAGAAAAAGAAAGTATAGTTTTGTATTTCTGCAAAGAAAAGCGACTAAGCAATTCTGCCCAAAAATGGACCTGCTTAGGCCTCAAGGTTTCAAAGGACCTGACAGGGGGGTCTTGGGAGCAATTCTGTGTTATGCTGGGCCAAGATCAATGTTATTGTTTATCTCAGAGAAGTATTTATTTCCAGTTCTCAGTACTTCTCATGGCTCCTCATGTGAGATCCTCTGCTGCCATGCCGTCATGGAAATGGTTCCATAAAATAACAGGAGGTGCTGAAGAATCAGATCATTTTCTTCACAGGATGCACCCATCTATGCCACAGACTGAGTGCACCACCACAATGCCTACCAGCTCAGAACTAGTTTCTTATTGCTTGCCAGGTCTGAGATTTAAGAGAAGACCCAAAAAGAGATCCAAGCCCTGCACAGGTCCCGAGCCTCAGGGCACACCCCTCACCCAGGTAAAAGTATATTTACAGTTAAGCAGAAGTGATATGAATTGAAAACCAAAATTGCTTTTTCAAAGCTGTAGGCTGAGAGTTTATGAAAGTCCCCAGCTGATGAGAACTGAAGAAGCTTTACAGAAGGCATGGAGAATTGGCAACTGGCAACTCTGGAAGAGCCTCTGCTTTTTACCTCCTTATAACTCTCCCCTAGAGCTAAAGGAATTTGTGTAGACATAACCAGATTAATTCAAGCAACCCAGCCTCACTGTGGTGCAAACACCACCTTTCCATTCTTCATACACACTCATTAACTGGGAACCTTACTAATGCAACAAACTGAATTCCCCCCAGAAAACCTCAACACTCAAACTCAACATTTTTGCTTTAGAGAAAAACACAGCTGAAGGGGAAAAAAAACCCCAGCATCTATTCTTTAATAGCTTTCACAGGAATTTTGCCTTGTGCTGTCTGAGTGGAACAGAGCTAGATGCAGAGCTGAAGTAAAGGTACAAGTCCTCCATGTCTCACACGCACGGAGGAGGCCCTCAGATAGCTGTTAATGCTGCTCTGGGGTGCTGCCGTCTGCAGAGGGCTGCATTAGTTATGCATGGCACACTGATTTTACTACTGTAATTGCACACATATTCACACCCCCCATCACCACCTCGACGGTAAAACTTGTGCATAACATTATACTTTAGATGACCTCCTGCTGGCTTAGAAAGAAAAACTCTAACTTTATTCTAGTCTCCCTTGGTATTTACTTCAGTTTCCCTTTCAAGCTTCTCAAACACACAATAAGCTTTTGATTATCAGGGTTTTAAGTGCTCCACTGGACACCCAGTGTGTATTTATGAATGGAATTAATAAAGAAGCAATCTGACTCCATCAAGGGAGCATTTTCAGCTACTCTTAAGCGTCACTGAGCAACACAAGTAGAAACTGAGACGAGCTAGAGGCCTCCAGCCTTCGTTTTTTACATTTATTTAATCACACCCAGTAAAAGTCTTAGAAATTAACATTTGTCATATTGGGTTCTCTGTACAGCCAATTCATTTAATGAACTGAAAAATATATTAGGGGCTGCATACGCAAGCAATCCAAACTCAAAACTACTTATCTTGCTAAAGAAAGGCAGTAATATTACCACTCTTTAAGACAAATCATTTTGGTTTAGGTTTCCTCTGTCTTCCACACAGATATTTCAAGTCACATTTTCACCCTTTTTTTTGTAATTGTCAGTGAATTCTTATAGAAATTCTTTTAAGTCCAGATTGCAGGTTCCTTATAAATAAATCACTAACTCAAAGGAATTGTCCCAAATAAAAAGAAAGGAAGAAGCAGGGCGAGTGTGTTAAACCTTGCCTTGACAATATACACTATTGTCCTTAACATTAAGGACAAGTATTTTGTCCTTAACATTAAATATTAAATGCTCATGAATGCTTCAATGGGTGTATTTATAAACATACCTAAAATCAAGCTAGTTTTGTTGCAAGACCCTGCCTACTGTCCTGAGAACAGCAGCCTACCCTCTGCTGAGTTAAGTTTTGTTGATGCATCAGAAATCAGGAAAAAGAATGAAAAGCAAAAGGGAGGTTGGGACATTTCAGGCACAACAGGAATCAAGGACTAGTTTAAACTTCTCTAAAGAAAAGTGTTGAGAAGAAAGATTTCCCAGGATAGATAAGGAAGAGTATACAAGCCTTCCAAGGACTTAGATACTGCTGGCAGGACCAGGGGTACAGGTGAGCAACACTCTGCCAGGCAGCAGCTTCCAGTGGAAGCCAAAGCAGGGGAGGTACAGCACAGCTTTCACAACACCAAATTTCCTCAGGTTTTAGCCAAAACCCCTCTCTTTATCGCTTTATAGGTGAGGCCATCTCTGCAAGGAGTGGTGATTATTTTTACATCTGTCAGTGTCAAGGCACCTGCATCCTTTGAGACATCCAGGTCAAAAATGTTTAATATTTCTTTGCATTAATCCCACGATCACATCTAAATAATAATCATGTCTTAGGAGTGATGACCCAGAATATGATGTGGGAAAGACTAATAAAACTGTGACATTTTTGTGCATGTATTTATACGTGTATCTTTAGTACTCAAACCAAGGAAGATGTTCTCCCACATGAGAACCAAACTGAGGCCTTCCTCTGCTTTTCCCACCTAGGGAAGTCCCACTCCATTTGCGAAGCATACCTTGACTGGAAAAGGAAATTGTGTGTCCTGCCAGTGCGTCCTGTGCACCAAACCCCCGATAACACATGGGATGGTCTCCCTGACAAAACCCCCACGGCTGTGCAGCCACAGCAACACGGCCACCTCCTGCCTCATTGTGAATGCCCAGACTAGGCAAACAAGACGACTCATGGTTATTCAGGCAAATTTGGGCCACCATGATGGGAAAGGTGCAGAGGGAAAACATTATGACCCGAGCTCTTTTGAAACAACCTGACAGTTGATAGATGAGCATCCATAAAATGACAAAGGATCCCTGTGTAAAGCCCCTTGCTACCATCGTCTTCTCCCTGGGAAACTAATTACCCTGTACTGTCAGTGAAAATATTATTTTTCCGGTAATTATTTTCCCTTTTCAATGACAGAATGACCACGAAAAGTCACCTCACCTCTAATTTTTGGCCATACTCAAATTAAAAACATAATGCAATGCCGTTCGTGTGATTTTAGCTCACTTAGCTCCATAAATCCATGGAAATAACTAAGCAAATTCTGAAACACCAGGAATGTGTTTTTATGATGCTGATTTCCAGCTGCTGTTTGCAGTGTGTCTACTCTGAAAGGCAGCAGAAACAGCAGCATAGTTTATCGCCAGGCTGCCGTAGCAGTAGTGAGAGAGGGGTGGCAGTTGTTGGATGGAAGTTGCTAAAGGCAAAGTATTACCTATCAAAACTGTGTTTTTAACAAATATTGGGTGGTGCAGTCTTATTCCTCAAGTTCTGGGTTCGATTCCCGTTGGTTAAACTTACAACATAAATTTGTGTTTACAATGCACGTGTGTAAAAAAGCAGAGAGATTCAGCCCTCAGGTGTAGTTAATCCCAACCCTTGGGAGGCTCAAGACCTAGAACCATGAGAAAATTTCAAGTGTTACTTGACTTGTATATATTATCTAATTTACATGCTGCAAGATTTACAGACCTTGAAAGCTGAATTTGGCTCCGAAAAGTGTTTCTAGGACACAAGGAATCAAATTCAGATGGGTTATTTGTTTCATTTTGTTTTTTTTTTTCTTTTATTCCAAATCATTGCAGAGTCTGCCATATTCTATAGATTTATAGAAATAAATAGCACTAATTCTGAAGCTTAAGCCTCAGACCACCTTTTACATTCATTAGTGCTAGAAGAAAATACAGGGTTTTTCTACAGAAGAAAACAATTTATTTGATTACTCAAAGTTATCTGCTCAAATCAAAGTTTTAGTGCTACTTGTGAGGTTATAACAAGAAAAATTGTTTAGTATAATAATCCAGCATCTAAGCACAAAGGCATATGGGCATAAGTTTAACCTAATTGAAATGACAATCCATTAGGCATCAGCTCTCTTGAAAAAAAATAAAAAAAAATAAAGAGGAGAAACAAGGTGTGCCTCAGCTAAGTGTAAAGAGGGATTACACTCAGCCACAGAAACCTACATTCAAAAATTACACAAACTGTCATGGACTAACTCAGCCTGTGTGTGTCATCCAGAGTGGGGAACTCTGAGCAGCCAAGCAGGTAGGACAGGAAAACTGGAGTGATTGACCAAACTGGAAAGAGCTACTGAGATGAGGAGCATCTTTCACCTGCTGACCCAGTCACTGTGGCCACAAGGACTCCAGTCCACAATATTAATTATTACTCCAACTAATAACTGATAAACCCTGTTGCAAAACTCGCTTTGATATGAAAATGCACACACATGGGGCTATTTGAAGAGGCAATTAAATTACCAGTGTCAGCCAGCAATTCAGTGTGGTTAAAACCAGCCAGGGTCAGAGGGAGCCTTCTGATGATCGAGTTCAATTCAAAATTTAGCTCTCTCAAACAGTGGGACTGAAGCTTTCATGTTGTTAGCATAATGTGACAGTCTGGGATCTCCCGATTGCTGCATTTCATGTTCAAGTTGTTGTCAGCTTCCCCTGGGTAACATTATCATCCCCAGTAAATATTTTCACATGATCTACTAAAGACAAAAGCCTCTGTTTCCCTGTATAATTTCTTCTACATTGCAGAGCACGTTGAAAAATCACCATTCTTACCACCTCTGGGAAAAAGCCTTATTTTTTGCTAGAGCTTGTTTCGGCAGGGAACAATAAGCAAGAAAAAGAGAAGAGCTTTTCCTTTCATTCTGTGCCATCTTTGCACGAGTCAGGATGCAAAGTAACTCAAATAGTAAATGTCACACAACTATGCAACACAGCAAGTGAAATAATCAGCTCTGATATTGTTTGGGCAGACTTATTTTTAGTGGAAGAAATACCAGGTTTTCAGGTTTCTTATGAAATGCTGTTACTCAAGTATAAGGACCAACTCTGCCTCGATTATGAGTAGTTAAAAATATAACAAGAAATGCTCATTTGAAACACCTCACCCATAAAAGTAAACTTGGAAAAAACACAAGTTACTTAAGCAAATATGCAATATAGTATATGTAAGAACATTCACCCTAGGAAAGGGAACCTGTTTAGACAGCCAAATCAAACCTCCATCAGTTAAGCCTAATTTGTTCTTCACTTCTCCAGTTACAGCTTCTCCTTAGGAAGAAACTTCAGTGGTCTCTCACCTCGTGTTATAGCCCTGCTCACCAAGAGCTCACACCTGCATGGGACAATCCATTCTTTTAACTCACCACTCATCCAGGGCTCTGGGTCTGACAGCACCAGCCTTGCTTCAGCAAGAGTCAGCTGATGGACTTTGCTGGTAGGGAATTTAATCTAAATTAAGTTTCACATGGACTTTGCTCTGTTAAAGAAAGACCACCCAGATAACTACAGTGTGAAAACCAAATTTGATTCTCTGCTTATGCCTATGAGCCAAGAGACTGGGGTGAAGCCACTAAGTCAAGCAACTGCAGAACTGGTCTGAAGCCGTCTCGCAGATTTCAAGTGGCGAAGAAAACTGCCAGTTCCTGAAGGATTCATTCAGGTTCCAAAACCTGAACAGGTTTGTCTTTCTTCACTAAAACTACTTTGGCATTTATTCAAAAGGGGTACAGAGCAATTCAACACAAGAGCAGTAAAAGTTTTCAGCCACACAATACCATATCTACTGCAACAAGAATTATTCAAGTGGAAAGAGTGCCTCATTTTCTCTTATTTTGTATGCACAAACATAGAAATCCAGAAATACATCTTTGAGCTTCACACAGGTAAATAATTCAAAATGTTTCCCACAGTTATTCACGAGTTTAAAGCAAAAAAAACATGTTGCAGACATTCTTTTTGGTTTAACAAAAAAAAAACCACAACCCACAGTCAGGTTTTACACCTTTCCTCATAACTGAAAGATTAACTTAACATTTATTTTCATTGAGACTTGAATGAGAAAGTTTCTGCATTTGCCAAAGACGAACAGTACAAAACCAATTAAAAGGTCAGATTGCATAAGGTTTTTAGCATGAGAGATCATGTTGCACTGCACCTCTGCTAAAGCCAGACAGTAATTTAGTTCCAACTTTAGTAAAATTTTTCACCTCAGTAGTGTAAGCATTTCACACCTTGCCTAAAGTATCCATAACCTTCAAAGGGAAAAAAAAAAAAAAAAAAATCAATGGAGACCTATTTCCTGCTGCCTGGACTGTAAAAAAGAGGTGCCTTTTCTTGGCCTGGTTGTTTGCCACCCCAGTAGAAAGCATTACAAGTTGTTTTTTACAAGGCATTTGATATAACTACCATCAAGACCAGCCAAAGGAAGCACAATGCAGAGCCCCACAAGCAGCCATATTGTGCTTTATTTAAGCAGCAACACACTTAAGGGGGGGTTAAAAGTGTACACTTGGAAGTATAACATGATACTGTTTTATCTTCTGTGTCAATGAAAATAAACAAAAAGCCCAGAGAATGAAGAAACGTGTTTTCTTTTAAAGAGGGTTGGTTTTAGCTAGAAATTGGTTATTGGTGAATCCCAGCTTCTGCTATGATTCACAGTGGTATACTGGAGCTCAGATGACTGAACATGGAGAAGAAAAATGCCATCTGCATAACACTGATTGTGATAGAGTTATCAAGGGATGGAAATGTCTTCAAAGCAGAGAGGAACTGGTCTCACGCCTTGAAAAACTAAAAATCTTACCTGCAAACATTGCAAAGTCCATTGTAGAAAACACTACGCCAATTTTAGTGACTATTCATCAGCAAATTTTGCCAGCGTTACTTGCATGATTGGAGTCAGGCTCAAGGTTCCAACATTAAAGAATACAGTTTTTGCTTTCTTATAAATATCAAATCCATATTTTACCCATTTTTCAATGAATCTTCACTGCACTAGAATTACAGTTTATTAGAATAAAGCTCTTCAGGGAGTAAGAGACATTAAACTTGAGCCAAGGCAAGGCTTACAGCTCTCCAGTGAGGCCTGATATGGTGTATAGTTAACTTTTGCAAAAAGTCAAAAAATGTTTGTTTTTGTCAGAAAGCCTAACCTGTTCAAAGTACACATCCTCTTTTACACTAAATTGATTTCAGACCTTATAGCTATACAGATCCCCGTGACTAGGAAACATAAAACTATTTTTTTTCCTATGATAGGGGAAAAAAAAGGAGGTTTACATATCATATCATTCATGAAAGTGCAATGGGAAATGAAAATGGAGGGAATAATTTTCCAGACTGGAAATTTAACAACTGGGCAGTGTAGTTCTGCAACAGGTCATGATCTCAAGAAAATCACCTAATTAACTTCCTTGGCCAAGGGCCAAAGAAAATAACTTTAATCCTTTGGAACTTGATAATCTGATCTATAATCACAAGGGCAAAATCTGCATGTGGACTTTCCACAATTCTAGCTACAAGGACTATTATCCTAGCACAACGGGGAACTACAAAAGGCTGATCCACAGCCCAAAGCTAAATGTTTAAATATGCCTTCAATACGCGTCTGGGAGATGGGATCTATTCCAAGAAAAAGTGACCCTCTCTCTGGGAGGAAAAAGAAAAATGAATCTCCAAGCTTTGGCAGGACTTACACATGTATTTCTGAAAGGTGCCACAGCAAGATTTGGAAACTCTTTGAAACCTTTTTAAATACCATCTGTGGCCTAGAAGTTGGCCTCTCCAAAGCAGATGGTTCTCAGTAGTCCTTGCACAATAAATAAAACTGGGGGTTTTTTGTTGTTGTGTTGTTTTTCGATTGGGTTTGCTGGGGTTTTTTTACAATAAAGACTGTATTACGCAAGTCCTTAGACTAAAATCCACATTCTAGAAAAAAACAAAACAAACGACTCAATCTGTGCAAATTTTGTTGGACGAAACTGAGTCAACTTTAGTTCTGAAGTTTAACTCCCTTTAATGGCAGGTGATGGAAAGAACCCTCTCCGAGTTTACAGCCCTTATAAAAGTCACATTTCAGAGATCAGAACAAACAGGAAAAAAAGAAGCACAAAATGAATTGGTGGTGGTCCTGAAGAAGCTATTTCTGTGCTCTTTGCTATTGTAAACTCCAGAAAGCGAGTGGAGTTCACAGCATCTGTGAATAGGATCCTTCTACACTCGTAGCTGCCTCAATCCCCACAGAGACAGACAGAGATTATATTACAAAGGGCAATGAACTACTGTAGTAATTGCTCTTACAAACTCAACAGAGAAGACAGAGTGCATAATGCTGATGAACTGGTGCCCTCTGGAAGTCACACTCTTAATTCCAATATTATTTAGTAAATGTTAACTATATCCAAGGGGTAGAAATCTCTTTCAATGCAAATCATAAAATCATAGCAGCTATTTAAGACCTCAACTATATAGTGTCTGGCCTTTCTTCCATAAAACACATTTCCATATACTTTAAACACTCTTTTAAAAAATTCAGGGTCTGTTTCCTCTTCTTTTTTATGTCCCATGATCTAAATTTTAGATTATTCTCTTGCTACATTAATAGACATCACCTACCCAAAATATTGAAGCTGCACATTCATGATATCACTGGCTGTTAAGAGACCCAAGGGGGACCCCAAAGACAAGTCATGGTATGCAGGTAATGAAGATGATTGTGGTTTCCAAATACAATCTCTTTAAATGGAGAAACCAACATTTCATTACCCAGGCAATAAGCTGTTTATCCTTACTCATTAACAGCCTTTCCCAAAGGTAACTCAAGTCCCCAACCTCTCTATATAAGTATTCACAGAAACTGGATGAGTTTGAAAGCATTTATACATATTGGGGATCCCTCCCTGTCCAGCATGCATTTTGGTGACATTAGCAGTAATAGTCCCTTGGTGCAAAAGTCAGATGTGCCCACCCCACTGCTGACTCAAAAGCACATGGAAAAAATTAACTGGAACCCTAAAATCCAGCTAGTGTGAATGAGAGACAATGAAGATGTCCTGTGAGCATCTGAGCCCCCAATTAAAGACCTCAAGCCTATTTCAGGTACCCAGGTGAATGCCGTTTTCATCATCAGATCCCATCATTTGACAGAACCTGCTTTATTTCATTTAACCTGCTGAATGCTTTCCTATGTCTTGTACTTTAGCACTTCCAAGTGGAGTTATGGTCCAACTTAAGCATTATCAGAAGATCTGAGACAACAGCTGTTATGACTTCCTGCTATTTACCAAAGGCTACCTTGTTGCTAACTGAAGTTTGAATTTCTTACAGGTCAAATTCTGCAAACAAGCATTCTATCGTTCCCACTGCAATGATACTGGAACTGCAGTTTCGCACAGCAAACCCACATTTCCCTGTCTCTGAGCACACACAAAATACAGTTTGTCCTGGTTAGATTGTAGGAACAGATGTACTGCATCAGACCCCAAGTCACATTTGGTCCACCATCCTCTCTTCCACAGCAGCCAACAGCACAAAATTAAGGGAAGGGTAAAGAACACAGAAGTGCTGAATTATTTTGCACACACAGGCATCAACAATCTGGGTTTTAACAACTTCTTAAGCTAGGGGTTACTATACTGCTCTTAAAAGCTGTGGCAAAATACACCCTGGACTTTGTTTGTCTAAACACTTTCATATGTTAATTGTTTTACATCCACTGAAATAAACAGAGATGAGTTCAAAGAGGTAAACATGCATAACTTTTTCTTAATTTTTTTAGAAAAAGATCACATCCACCAAAATCTTGCTATCAGTTCATCTTTGTCAGGTGGCATGGTAAACAGCTCTCTCTTTGCCTTCCTCATCCCAGCCTGCACTCTTACACATCTCTCTGATGAACCCCGCTAAATAACGGGACAAAACCTACACATACTCTGATTTACAAAGAGGAAAAAGAAATTTAGAAACAACAACAACACCGCCAAAAAACCCAGGCAAAAATTCTTTTTTGCCTAACCAGGCTGCTCCCACTATAATATCCTCTGAAGGAAGGCTGCATATTCAATTTTCATAGAATCATTTGAACAGATTGAGCTGTGGGACAGGGATCTGGATCTAGGACAAGATGTAGATTTAGGGGGTTTTTGTTTGGTTTTTTTATAAGACAAAGGTAAATAGGGAGACAAGACTTTCCTTCCATTAGGAGAGCTGAGAAAGAAAATCCATGGGTATTAGGTAATTTATCTCAGGGTTGTCCACCATCATTTTCCCTCTCTAGACCGCACAAGAAAAAAGGCATCTTAGAGCAAAAGAGAAATGCTGGTGGATGTCAAACATTTAGAGGAGAAGATCACAGGCTGCAGTGGAGATGGCAGGGCTGTGAGCAGTGCCAAGAGCAAGTGATGCATAAAATCATTAAATGTGAAGGGCCGGGCAACAGTGCCTAGACTTATCTGGAAGTTTAATCAGAGAGAAGAATTGCAAAAGAAAAGAATAGAGATGGCTGAAAGCTGCAAAGTTATGTGTTTGACCTTTTTATAGCAAACTCCCCGTTCTCCCCCCAGCCACAGAGAGGGAAAAAAAGAACAAAAGGAAAGAAAGGCCAGGTAATCTCAGTACATTCTTGTGCTTATTATCAAATGAGTATGCACTTATTTGTACCTGGCTTTCTTGGGAATGCAGCTGTGACTAGGGCACAGGCTGACAGCTGTTTACTCAATGCTGTCTCCACTAAGGGAGACCAGCTTTCAATTTTTAGCTCATAGAAGATGTAGATAGCTTGCCAGGAATGTTTGGACCAAGCAACTGTGAGTCGCTACAGCACTGGGCAGGCTTTAGATATCAAAATTCTGCAATGAGATGGAGTGATTTCATGCTGCAGGACCTGTATGTCAGGCAGGCTGTATCCCTTCCCCCCACAGCCAGTAGCTACTCTGGATGACTGAATCTCACCAAATCCTTCAGAAAAATACAGTGGGTTCTCAGTGGACACAGGCTGTGAAGGAGACCATGTTACCCTTGGAGAGGTGTAAAAACCTATCTTTCTCTCAGTTCTATGAAGCTCCCTGTGGCCACGCTGGGAAATAAATGACAAATGAGCTTTGTCATTCTGATCTTTGAACGCCACCTTCCAGAGCGCCAGTCCCACTCAAAAGGAAGAGCTGGAGGCCCATCAGGGCCAAGTGGGACATAATACAGCACAGCCTGGCTGGTTTTTTTTCCAGATGGAGGACCTGGCCTGAGACAGAGTGGCTTAAAATGGTTGCTGTTGAAATTAATAAGTGTTCTGCAGCTCCTTCCTTATTCATTCAATCAGTTATTTACTTCCATGCCCCACCCACTTTACACTTTTGTCTTAATATTTTCCTGTTGAAAGAACCAGCTTTAAAAAACTGCAGGCAATATGCTCATGCAGTGGTGCAATAAAGTTTAAAGGAAAAAAAAGGTGTTCTGCAGGTCACCTCATGGTCAACCAGTCTTCCTGAACATAAAAAAGGTGTAGAAAAACAGTTGACAAACTGAAATTAAACCCTCTAACATGGGATGGCTAAATATCCCTTTAAACACTAGTATTTGTCCAGACAGCCTGTTTCTCCAGGACTCTGTTAGCTATGGATCTTACTGATAGAGACACAGAAAGAGCACTGCTCATGTTGAGCTCCAAATCACAGGGACTGCCTCTACTGCAACCAACAGGAATACAGGGAAAGCTGCTTCCCCAAAATCCAGCACTGCACTGGATAGTGACCATCTAGCCCTTCAGTAAAAAGGGCTCTCTTTGTCTTGTAGACCCAGAGCCCTAAAAGCTGGACAAAAAGACTCTTCAGATTCTTCCAAGAGGACAAGGCTTCTAAGACAGGAAAAAAAGAAACAGTTTTAAATTTCTTACGCATAAATAGGCATCCTAGTAGAAGACTAGATTAACGAGAGTCACAGGAGTAAGTCGGACAACATGCCCAGCTTGTAGAGGAATTTGCAGTGGTGTGTTCCTCCTAATCTTTCACAGAAATGTGAGGGGATGCAAAAATTGTGAAGTGTCCACAGGCTCTTTGTCAAGTGGCATTTTCATATCAATGGCCTTTGAAAAGCCTTCCATAAATCCAGGGGTAAACACAAAAGCCTTAATCCCTCTTGCTTCCCCCAACATTTACACAAGTGGTTGATATGCAGGCTGGGGTATTTTGAAGAGACCTAATTTTCAGTGACAGAAGAGTTAAAATTCAGAGGCTGAGAAAACTGAGAATGATCAACTGAGACTTCTAAGGGGTTTTTTTTCTAAATATTTTGGGGGATCTTATGATACTACCACCCTAAGGGATACTGTATAGGGACATGTCTGTGAATGCCAGAGTTAAGTTAGACCTATGACTCCATTTCTCCCTCTCTATTTTTTTTTGCTAAGTAACCAGCCTTTTCACCAGCCGTGTTTTACTCATTCTTTTGGGCTCTACACTGCAAATCTATTCCATCTAGACTGAAAGCACCGTTCTTTTCTCCCTTTTACAGGATAACTGGCATCACCATCAATCCTGGGTGCCAAGATGACCCCAAATCAGTTGCGTCTTCTGCTGAGGGTGCTGCGCCGAGCCTGACTTCACATCCCAGCTCTGAACACAGAGCGCACAGTGGGCTCTGTTTGGTCACTGGCTCTCGCTGCAGCTGTGCCGATTGCTCAGTGGGGAACATGTCTGTTCTCACAAAGAATTTAACAAATTAACTATGAACAAAGTAGCCTGGAAACGACATAGATTAACACATGCTGTGTCATGCCAAGAAGCAGCTTGTCAGATTGTTGTTTTCGCAAATCTGAAAGGAAAATTCCCAGGACCCCCTAAATATACGGAAATGTTTCCATGTTTAGCTGTGTTGGAAAAGAACACAATCATTGCTGAGGAGAGAAATAAGAAACACACAGCCCAGAAAAAAAAAGAGGGTATAACAAGACTCGAACGCGGGGAAGAACCTGTTGTCTTTGTGTAAACCCCACAACCAAAGGAGATGCTAAGGATGAATTTGGGGGTCACCCACATGTGTTTTGTTAACAAGCATAGGGAAAGCCCAAACCTGAAGGCTTACAGATGTTTAGCCCTCTTTGCTCCTATCCATGAAGGAACAACTCCAAATACCCTCCCAGCCTTAACATGAAATGGGTGTCTGCATGAGCCCTCAGTGTGCCTTTAGCCAGAACAGACCTTCTGTGGGGGGCTGAGCACAAAATAGCCCAAATCTCTTCAAGGTGAAACAAACAGATGAACCCAAAATATGTTGATAAATGTCTAGCACTTTTCAATGCTCTCTAGCTGGTTCCTGCTGCAAAATAGTAATTTGTCATGCAGGGGTATCTCAATTTAGTTTACATCATCCCATGAGGAAGTTCCTTAAATTCAACATCAGCATCTGGTAGTGCTGCTCTTAGTATACAGTAACCCCTTTCACGTCCATCTTTTGATGGACGTGAAAGAACTGAAAACCACCCTGAAAACAGCCAGGATAGTGTAAATTTACTAAATCCATCTATTGAAAGTGATGCCATTGGGTTGTTTTAGCCTAAAGGGAATGAGGGAAAGAGAAAAGTATTACAACAAAAAAATGCTTTCGTAAAGGTGAAAGGAATCACCTGATCCAGCAGGCATTGTTAATGGGATCAAACCCAACAGGGTTAGGCTGAGGCAAGGAAGACTCATCTCAGATATGAGCAAAAAGTTTCCAATAGGAAACAAGAACAGGCTGCCATCACAGGCAGTCCTGTACAACGGGTTGGGCAGACACCTGTAAGGATCTGCCTTGGGTCTGGCAATTTGGCTACATCATCTCCCTTGCAGCCCTACTTGTTTCTATGATCTTACCAAACTGAAACAATAAAAACCCCAACCCCAAACTTACATAGAAAAAACATAGTCAAAACACTAAAACAAAAAGCTGCAAGTGAAAGAGCCCAAGACAACATCTTAGGAATCTTTAAAACCATCAGTTACGGCTGATGGCAACTGTCACAGTAAATGTGATCTTTGATTCTTGAAATGCCCTAAATTCAAAATATTACGGATGCTAAAGATACAAGCCCACAAGCTCAGTGTGCAAGGCAATAGGATGCCAGGTGAGATGGCAGAAGTCCTGGTCCCTGGGGACCCTATCACTGACTAATTAACTCTGATCAGCAGAAACCTTTGTTCAGGACCTGGCACACGCACTCTGCGGTGAGCACCTGCCATGGCTCACTGATCCTCCTGGGAGCATGGAAAATGCCTCTTGGAAACCTCACTATTAGAAAGCTTTTAAACAAAAAACCACCAACACAAAACAAAAGCCAACAAAGCCTCAAAGTTCTCCATTACCTGGGAAAAGCACAACGATGTGGATTAGTCGTTCACAGGTCACACTGGGAAGATAAGTTTGAAGCAGCCCTTTGCAGCAGCCACAACTGCTACCACATGGGTTGTGCTTTATGCTGAGTTTTACTACTCACAAGTTAAAATGCACACAAAGACTTAAGAGCAGATGGAAGCCCTCTGCCACCAGGGCCTCTGCCACTGGCCCTGGCAAAAGTCCCTGGGGCTGCCCCACTTTAAACACACCAAGATGGCTTAAAGTCTCTGCAAAGTATCTTAAATATGCTGGTCACTTGCTATTAGTTTACTTTCTGGCCACACACCATGCAGTTACAAACCCAGAATTTGCATCTCAAATGCCCATTTACCATCTCCTCTGCAAAGATAATTTTGAAATAAATGGGCTTACTTGTAGAATTGAAGGTTTCTCCTTTGAACAGAGAGCTTGGAGGCTTTGACTCACCTGCGGAGCTCAGAAGAGTTTCATCAGTACAATGGATGTGTGTTTTCATCTACCACAGTATTTGATTTCAACACACAAAGAAGCAATATTTTACACTGTCTCATTTATGCAAGGTGAAAACAAATTTATTGTGCTGGTGGTAACCTGCAGTGTTAGTCTTCCCTTATGAATGAGAAAGCTAAAATTACTCAGGAGTGTACTTGGTGCATGGGTTCCCTGGACTTATTTCTTGGCTTTCATAATGAAAGAGGTGAAGCAGAGAAAGCGAAACAGTTGGGAGAAGGTCATTTTGATGCTTTCTTTAATAACAATTCCTACCCTTGCTGTGGCTGTAACTGCAGTGTTTTTTATTTTGGAGGGAGGGGTGGCAACCAGTGGCTACAGATTTATCTTTTCTTGTCAAATGCAGACCATATTTTATTTCACAGAATGAGGAAAAACATCTCACAACAGTTTCTAGAGGCTGAGGGCTTCGCAATTTGAGGAAAGCCGGGCAATTTCACAGGACATTTCAATCTAACTTTACATTTGGACTATTAATGCAGAAGTTAATGAAAACAAGGCCTAAAAAATAGGAACCAGCAGTGAGTCATCGTTTTAGATATTCTTGGATTGAATAATTTATTGTTTTCATCAGCCTGTTGCCAGAAGAAAACACACTGTGGTACCCTTTAGAGAACAAATACATTTTTCTCAGAAAATGAACGTCTATAGAATCCCAGTGTAGGGAAAACTGAAAGGTAACCATTTGGAAAGGACAAGAGCAAAGTAAATTAAAATTTCATCAATTGGACAGAGAGTTTCATCTGACAGCTGTATTTGGTATTACTCCATTTCCTGATGTATTTGAACTTGCCTCTTGAACTAACCAGAGAAGGTCATATGAAGTGCCAGCAGTAAAACCCACTGGAAATACAGAGCTGTTCTTTGGCTTTCATACTGTTCATCAACTGATTGGGAGCTTCTAAAAAACCAGCTCCGTAGCTATTGATCACTCAGCCAGTTTGCAGACACTTCTGGAACACGTTGAGGGCCTAGAAAAGCACGCACGTAAGGGTGTGTTTTCAGCTGGCCAAACCTTTCTAACCCTGAGAAGAACCAATTTAAGAAGGTATCCATCAGTTCCTGCTGTACCTGAGCGTACTAGCAGACACGATTCTTAGCAGTGCCACACATCAAAGCATGTGAAGGAGTTGATCCCTTTTTAGACTGCTGACAAAGAGGCTAGATTAATGACAGCCACAGGAAACAGAAAAGACCACTGGCAGTGATGGAATGGAGAAGAAGACAGGAAAGCAGTGCTGAGAAATTGCTGGGGTACATCCTTACACCTTACACATGGCAACACACAAACTGCTATATCCAATGAGATCAAAAACCAACATGCTCTGGCTCTTTGTGTTAGCAGCCTCTTTTGGCTGTGTCAGATCAAGCTAAGAAATAATATCCTAGGATTTCCTACTACAATTCCAGTGCAGAGGTTGACTCACACTCCTCAACATGCGGATTTTGCTGCACTTCCAAAAATCTAATTTAATTAATGGCTAATTATGAACAGGATTGGCCGATGGTTTTTAATATGCCCTGGTAACCCCTTTGAATACAGAGGGTATATTTCTCAAGTAGCTCCCACCAGCAGAGCACACCACCAGGGTGGAGTGACCTGTGTACCCACTTTAACTTTTTGAAGAGTCTGTGGATACAGACAGCAACAGGCCAGGTTCTCTGTGGACTATTTGAGAATAATTTCAAGCTTGAGCCTTATGTTATCTTGATCAAGACACTACTGCTCAGATTTTTTTCAAACCCAGCAAATTGATGGCTGCAAAATGCCTTAGGCTTCCCAGTCCTGCAATTTGACTTAACTTAATTTATATTAAAGAGGAAAGTGTAACTTCATCTGGCTGACACTCTTTGTCTCAGAGTATTTTGCATCTCTGCCAATGACAAAATGAAACAGTATCCCACTACATGATGTCCTTTTTCTTTTATTCACTTTGGCAATGCAGGTGGATTTCAAGGGATGCTGAGAGCATGACTAGCAGGTTTCAGGTTTTATCTGCTACCCATGAGATAATCATCTCTTTTTTGCAAGACCACAGGGAACACATCTGAGTGTTGGGTATGGGATGCATTGGAGCCTTTTTCTTGTGGCCCAGGATATGCTTCAAACACACCTAAAAAGGCAGACAGAAGAGGAACAAAAGAAGGTCTGAAGGAATGATGAAGTGCCTCTGAATTTACACAGCAAAATATGGACAGTTAAAACGTCCCAGCCATTTGCTTCTCTTCAGCTGGAGCACAGTTTCGGACACCCCGTGATGTGGTGAGATTGAGTTGTGCATGCTTTTAGCCAGCTTGGGGTGCCAAGGAAAGAGACATGCCACGGAATCTCTATTTGCCAAAAGAATGGGAGTATCTCGTTAATGTACATTTAACAGCCATTTGTGAAACAATTAATTAGTCATTTTGACAGCAAACTTAACCAACATACATGCTTTTGCCAGGATACAGGTTTGTTTTAAAAAAACTAGGAAAAGAAAACAGAAAAAGGTCCTTTCTCATGCTCAACTCCCTGGAAAGGAGTGAGATGAAAAAAGAAAAGGAGGCGGGGGTTGCATATTCTGGTCTTGTCCGATTTCATCTGGTGTGTCTTTAAGAACAACACTGCTGGAATGGGAACTCTGATTGATGGCTTTGCCTGTTATCTGCAAGTTGAAAATTCAGAAAGTGGGTATTTTTTCATAGGCCTCACTGCTTATTGGTACAAGAGTTATTTCCACTTTGCTGCAGAATTGATTTGCAACAGCAGCATATGAGTTTGTATATTTTTCTCACCAGCCCGTCATGAAGTATCCCGCAGTAAGCCTCCGGTGGCATGATGGATTGTGGAAATGAGAGCCTCACGACTTCGTTTGCCATCAAAGACTGGGATAATTGTCATTAACTTCTGCAAGTAGTGGAGCATCTGCATCCTTGCTCTGGATGTCTGCATTTCACAAAGCATATTACACAGCAGATGTACAAAGCATATACTGCCATGCTAATTTAATTTCCTTCCAAGCAGGAAGCCAGACACCTTCCTTCAGAGCAAGCTGTCTTCCTCCTCAAGTAAAAGAACCCAAAGACAGGCTTCTGGGTTGCATGTTGAGTTGTTCTGATTCCCAAGGTGATGGCAGATTGCTGACCTTTTCTGTGTTTCAATCCATCCTTCTGGAAAATGGGTACTGATGAACCCTGCCACAGGTTGGTTTCTGGTTTTTTTTATTGGTTTTGGTCTGGTTTGGCTTTGTGGATTTTGGGGGTTTTCTGTATGTTTAATGGGTTTTGATCTGTTTTGGCTTTGTGGGGTTTTTTGGTATGTTTAATGGGTTTGGGCTTGTTTGTTTGTTTTTTTAAAATGGCCCATGATAGAGCATTTATTGATTTTTCATGGTTGTCAGTGGAACCAACACAGTACTTCTAACACTACAACAAGAACCATCTCTCCATTTTTCTTCTGTACTGACAATTCTTTGTTGGTCTTATCCAAACGCCACCAGCTTCAGCAATGCATTTAAATACAAGATCAACATCAAGCGTGGATTTATGCAACAGGACATGAGTCCTGCCTCACGTGAGACTGACAGTTTCTTTGCTGCACACGGGGAAGGACAATTTAACGCGAAGGGCAATTGCTTCAGAATAAGCTACAATTCTTTTCATACATCTCAGAAGGGTTCTCTTGCACTAGTTCCATTGCAATTGCAGAGGAGTGTCTTGTTGTTTCTAAAACTTTACTGACAACAGGGTCAGGTGGAAGGTACGAGTGGCCAGAGCACTGCTGCTGGATCTGACCTCATGAGCAAACATGCTCTCGCCTTGAAAAAGGAGCTTGTAAGCCGAGATACTGCTCAGACATCTGCTTCAGCTGTTCATGCCATTCCTTATAAGAATACATTTTTTTAAGTGCCAACATAAAAACTGCAGATTTCCACCCCACTCCTAAGGAAGATGTCCCATGAATATGTGTCCTGTTCTTTGGATGTGGCTCTGCACCTGTACCGCAGGCATTTTGAGCCACTGGAGGACGAAACACAGGGTTCAGGCAAGTTAACAAGCTGTTCACCCACAGAACAATTTCTTCAGGTTAAGACTGAGACAGGATGTACCCTCACATTAATTTTAGTGGGATCTGAACTGTCAGAAAACTCTTAGGTTTCCTAATTTGACCCATGGTTTGAGCTACATTCAATATGAGAAAGACTGACAAGAAATGCAGACTAGCAGCTGAGGTAGATAAACAGGTACTGAGGAGGAGACTGTGTAACCAAAAAAGCTCTGGTTATTGCTTAAGGCTTAGACAGGAACACAGAATTTCAGCTAAATACAGCAACTTGGGGGTTATTCCACTTGTCTAGAGAAACAAGCAGACAGATCAATGCTCTGGCTACAAGTGACCTTTTTAGCTATTTAAATATGAACTTCTATTCACATTTGTGTGCAAATTGTTTTTGTAAAAAAATATATTTGTAATTTATTGAAAATAATCACAGAACTTTTGCATCTCTCTCTTATCCTGTTACTTCCTGCAGCATGTAGAATCCTTTTTCAGCTCCACCACAGGTAAACTCCATTTGACAGACCCATGGCGATGAAGCCCCAAACTTCTTTTCATAGCTCTGATTAATGCTCTCCACTGCAGAAATCTCCCACATTTCACAAATACTGAGGAAAAGACACTTTTGGGGGAGTTCCATCCATACTGAGGCAGAGTTCAGCCTGGAGAGAAGAACTGCAAGGCAGAGTGCCCAGCACAGGCACAGGGACCATAACTAGGCGAGACTGCACTTATTCAGTAGCAATGTTCAGCTCAGAAAAGTATGGAAAGAACAAAGAAAGTGAGAAATGTGACTGTTTTATTCATAGTCTGCTGATTAATAAAATCGTATTTTCTTAATCAGGACCAATTTCTGTGCATTCTGCCACAAAAAAATTGAGTCATAACGCAAACTCATCTCTTTGGCTATAGCCTCCGTACCAACACTATAATCTTAAAAGAACTTTTTTTCAGAAACTATCACACAAAAGAAAGAAACTCATCAGAAACATTTCTATGAAGTCAATCATGCAGAAAAAAAAATCTCTCCTACCCACATCAGGACCTTGTTTAGTTCATTTTAAGCATTTGCAAGTCCTTGAGTACGTAGACATCCCATTAACTGTATTTTAATTGTGTCCCCAGCCCATCCTAAAACTCCGACCTGGCCCAATACGCTTCCCAGTAGAAGCCCCAGAAAACACCCCATAGACCAGAATAAAAACCTGGCAGCCTTAGATTGCATGCATCATCACAGCATCAGCAGCTGCTTCCTCATTCAGATGCAAAACAGTAAATCTAGGAATGCTGCTGCACACATATCGTGTGCTGGGGAGGAAGCAGGAAAGAACAGAAGACTTGGCATGAAAAACGAGATGCTGACCGGCAGAAAGTTCCTGTCCACCTAAGAAAGCTTCAGCAGTGCAATAACTGCTTTCCATTTTGAGGAATTTAGTAGTGCTTGAGCAGCTCAGCCCTCGTAAGTTATTCTGCTTGTACTCAAACCTGTCAACATCACAACACAGCCTCAAGCATGCAGCACGTTCATTCTCAGTTTTCATTTTTACAGAAACATTTTGATGCAGCTCGAGAGAAGTAGCTGTCAGAACATCTGAAAAGTTTTCTGCAGGTGCTTTTACCAGCAAAACTTTAAAAATATTTCATTCAAGGAAGGTTGCATCTCCTCTTTACTCAAAAATTTGGCATAAGACTATAGACAACCTGAGGTGCTCGACTGAGCAGGGGAAATTTTCATTTCTTCTCTTACCATAGCTACTTAATAAGGGTGGAGATAAAACATGGAGATCAGTGGCAGGAGCAGGAGCAAACACAGACAGAGGCACCATTGTGATATTTCTTGTCTGAGGGATTCATGAGACTGTGTGAATTGCAAAGCTGATAAAAAATTCCATATCTATTGAAATATCAAGTCAAAAAGTTCTCTATTTTGGGAGCTGATTTTAAAAAAGCAATTCTATTATCTTTCCTGTTGGATGAAGTGTGTCTCCATCAGACACCTCACTAGCATTCTGAGTGCTTCTGAAGCAGCCCCATTACTGTGCTGCACAAACCAGCCCTGGCATGTGCAGCCACACCGAGACAAGCTTATAAATGGGGTGTGACTATTGCCAGCGACAAGGACACCCTGTACTTCTGATAATATTTTGTGTATTCATTATATTTCCTTCCAGATAACGCTGTTTCCACAAATGAGAAATGCAGAGGCTTGCTTGGAGCTCTGAAGGGCAGGTGATGAAGACAAAAAGTACAACCCAGGTGAAGAGAAGCAAGGTATTAAGGGCAGGTATCTGACCGAGGAATACAAGAGTAGGTCTCAGAGTTAACACAAGGTATCTCCTTTTACAGCTTGGCCTGAGACTTGTCATGGTCCTTCCTGTGAAGGCACTATCATTGGGATAATGGAAACCTTTTTATCCTTTAAAAAAACAAAATCCCTAGAACCACAGGGGAAATTTGGTAGCCTAAAAGAGCTTCTCCTCTAGAGAAGGGCTTTCCTTTGGTTCAAACTTGAGACTGAGTAACACCCAACAGTCTGTGACAGCTGCAACACACAGAACTCTGCC
The DNA here is from genome assembly GCA_013400235.1 of Oriolus oriolus. Lineage (NCBI taxonomy): Eukaryota > Metazoa > Chordata > Aves > Passeriformes > Corvidae > Oriolus > Oriolus oriolus. The sequence goes on from VXBT01003077.1 coordinate 55,546, forward strand.
TGGTGTGGCTGCTACTCCCAACCCTGTTACCCACCTGCCTCCCAGGGGACACCATCCTTCTGCAAGGGGAATTATCCCTTTCCTTGTTACCTCTGGGAAACCCAGGTTACAGCAACTTTACAGCTTTGTGGAAGTGCTGATAGGGAAAATCCCATGGATTTTATCATGGATAGTTAAGTGCTTAATTTTTACAGCTGAGAGTCACACTGGTTTAATTTTTAACAGATAATTGACTTTTCAGAGATCTGCACCATCCTGGGTGATGGAAGAACAGCCATTTTGGAAAGGGTTTTTCAAAGCCTAAGTTCCAAGACAGTGTTACAACTTCCCAAAATTTACATTTCACACTTGCAAGTGGACGACCGGCTCCCAGTCCAGACCGTGCACTTCCAACATAGACCAGACTACAAAGGTCATGCTACGATTAGTGTCATCAGTCCCCTTCCTGCTCAGTCCTTGCAGAACACAAGTAATAGAAGGAGACCTGTTAAAAGTGTTATTTGGGTTGATAAAACTCATGCATGCGGAAAATCTCCCCTGGTTTAGTGCTGCTTGTTCCTCAGTCCCCGCAAGGAACACATATCCAGAGCAAAACTGACCCATTCAAAAAAAGCATGAAGTTATTTCTGCACTAAGTCCCACTAACAAACCCCAAGGATCTCAAAGCAGCATGATGACAATGCTATGGCATGAAGCCTCCTCACAGTGTTGAAACTGAGATGAAAACTTACTACATTTTTACCCAGATGTGTGAAAAGCTTGGCACACTACAGCTCTGCTAAGACAAAGCTTTAATTCCATTGTTCTTTCACGCATTCACACGCCTGTTTGGTGTGTGCTGTTCCAGTGACATACGTCTTTCCAGATGTTAATGTTTTACCAGCCCTTTTTTTTCCAGTTTTTATCAGGCCCATTTACACAAAACATGCTATAAATCCTCCCTCACTTCATACAGTATATCATGTAAGACACCCTGATAAACATGCAGATCCAGATATATGAAGGCTAGTAAATGTAACAGGAGATTTAGCATGCTACTTGTACAGATACACTGTTATTCTAATCTTGTGATTAATATGGACTGGCACTACTGTACAGATTTATTTCTGACCATATGCTCTTTAATTGTCATTGCTTCCCCCAGTTTGCCCCCTTGCACATCTGCAGCATGTGTGGGCTGAACGCTCTCTCCTTTTGCCTCAGTAAGATGGGAGAACAATTTCTCAGCTGGACACCGCAATGAAGGGAGAATTCTAGCAACCTTGTCTCCAAGGAGCAATCAAAGTAAAATAAAGTTTTTTTAAAACTGAACAAACAGAGGGTGGGAGGGAGGAAACTCACTGTCACTGATGTTCTTCATCTGCCCGAGCTCAAATTAGCTGGAATATTGTTTAATTGTGAGCTGCTAATGTGCTGCCTCAAACAGCCAGCTGTTGCTAGAACAAATGGACCCAGGGAAAAGACTTTCAAGTCCAAGAGCAGATGAGCTTGCAGAGAATGTGAAAACACCACCACAGCTCTCACAGTGACAGGTCATAATGATTTAAGAGCCTTTTGACTGTAAAACTTGGCTAAGATATAATTCAGCAGAGACTTTGATTCATTTTGAAAAGATTTACACTACAGTTTTAAATGAAGCTCAAGTTAATTAAGTGTCTTCCTACATTACCACAGAACAGTTTCTCTAAGCTATTTTTCCCCCTTGTGAACTTTAAAACTTAAGTTCAATAATCTTTTTCCTCTGTCTTGAATTAAATATGAGAAGACAAAATATGTATTGGTGAATCAATTTTCAAACAAGCTCCAGATTCTTGCAATAGGTACCTTTTTCAAATATTTTCTTTTTCCATCTAAAGAAAAAAAGTTTTGAAAGGTAAAAAATTAAACACATTTATTTATTTTCTTCTATTTCTAATTAGCTACAGCTTTATAAAACCTTTCCTAAATGAGACTTCTCAGTGATGAGTGCCATAATCTTCTATGCAAATCAGATTAATAAATTAAAGAAATTTGCCTGCATATAAATGAGAAAGCAGTCAATTTATGTGCCTAATAATAACTTTAAGCCTTCTCCCTGTGAACTTTGCTAGGAATGTTTTTCATGTAGACAGATTTACAAAAAAAAAAGGCTAGTTTAAAAAAAAAGTAAAAGCTTTTTATATCTACCATTAAATTATTTATAAACTTGCTTTACAAAGGATCTTTTTATATGGTCCCTGGTAGGAAGGGGAGGGAAGTGAAGCACAAGTCCCAGCTGTGCATGTGTCTACACTGCAGCGTGCCACAGGAGCAGATCCCTGAGTTTGCTGGGAGACGAGAAACACCAGGATGGGCAGTGCAACACCTCACCCTGGCTGTCTCCGGGCTGCATCAGCTAACATGAGCATGTTCACCTGGGCTTCACTCTCTCCACCTAACAGGAGTCTGAGCAAACAAAAATTCAATAAAAAGCCAGTTTGTGTAGGAGCCCATTCTCCCACACTCTGATACCCTTTCATTCAAAAATTGCAAAAGCAAGTTTGGCAGCCACTTTCCCTAGATGGGCAAAGACAATTCTGTTTCTTCCGAGCTGAAGTGAAAACTTTCCCTCATGGTCTGACCTAAACCAGAGGCAAGCACAGAGCATGGATCAGGTTCCAACCTGACAGTCCAGGTCCTCATCTGACTCCCAGTGTTGTTGCATCATTGACTCCAGGCAGCCCGAGTCAGTTGACATGACCTGAGAATCTGGTAATATTTCTCTCAAATTTATGAGAAAATAACCAGCTTCTGCCATAAATTCTGTCTACAAACAGTCTCTAAGATGTTCAGGATGAGCTAATTCTATACAGTTTTAGAGAAAGCATGGTTGTGTCGTGAACAGGAGGATTTGTCACACTCAGTGTTTCCTGAACTGCTCCAGTTCAATCCTCTTTACTCCAGTTACACTTTCCTGCAAAATAGTTACCGCTCTTCCCCCAGAAATCAGAGAGTGGGGTGGAAGATAGGCGAAGCTCTGTGCTTGGACTGGTGAATGTCTCTGCTGGAAGATGTTCAATTGTAGAAGATCCATTTGGCATATGGAGTAACAGCCTGCCCCCTCCCCACCACTGTCTTTGATATCCCGTCCTTCACGAGTGACTTTCAGACTCACTTTATGTTATCCTCTCAGGCAGGCGTTTCTTGGTTTGTGATTATATTTGCACTTGTTTTCTCTATTGGGTTGATGCCGTCTACACAGAGGACTGTATACACACAGCTGCTCCAGTGTAAGGCACCATCCTTGCTGCTGCAACTAGACCTCTCCAAAAGCTGTGAGAGGACAATCCTCCCTCACACACACATCCCCTTGTAACATACCTGAAGGCTTCTGCTGCTTCAAGCACTGTAGTTGAGGAAATTTGCCACTTGCAGTTCAGCAAGGCCAAGTGCAAGGTCCTGCACCTGGGTCAGGGCAATCCCAAGCACAAGTACAGGCTGGGCAGTAAAGGGATTGAGAGCAGCCCTGAGGAGAAGAACTGGGGATGTTGGTGGATGAGAAGCTTGACATGACCCAGCAATGTGCACCTGCAGCCCAGAAAGCCAAACGTGTCCTGGGCTGCATGAAAAGCAGCATGGGCAGCAGGGGTAATATTTTGATATTGCTCAAGCAAAATAGAGAAAGTGCAGTTCTGTGATAAGCAGCTGCCCAGTTACAGTGGGAATAAAGGCCTGGAAACATGCAGTGCAGGAACACCCAAAGCTTCAAGCACCTCAGCTCAGCATAAGGAGTCTTTCACCCATGAAGTGACTTTCCAATACCTAAGTCTGGGACTCAAGGGATTCCACACACCTGTTGACTAATTTTTTTTTTTTTTAAATTTTGCAGTAGCACAAAATATTGGTGAATTATTTTACTTCTGCAAATTCATCAACTTCACATAATAGACACAGTGAGAAAAGGTAAGCAGGAGCAATTTTTTGTCCAAACCACAACTGAAGTCTAAAAATATTCACTGCAAAACTATTTATAAGTTATCATATATTTTCTTTAAAATTTAAAACTGAATACAAAACATTTCCCTGGCTTTAAAAAAAAGCTACAGGCTTTCTAATCTCTGTTTCTTTCAACCTAATTCATATCAAGGAGTTTATTACTGAACACACAATGTGTAATTTCTGCAGGTGTTCTTTCACCCATGAAGGTGACTTGGTAAAAGTTGCTGACTCAGATCTCAGTTTCGAGGTTCATCAGTTGTCTTTACACAATTCCAGCTTGCATTTTAGTACCAGTTAAAGCCCATGAAGTCTGCCTGGGGATGCACAGCAGGTCCTCCCTGCCTTTCACCCTAATCTTTCCCCTTCTTTAACTGGTTGTGCTAAGATAATGCATGACAAGCATGTTGTTGCACTTCTCAGATATTAATTTTCCTCAGTTGTAAGTGCCCACAGGAAGACACAAATGCCAGAAGCATCTCTGATGTTTTGATGGTACCTTATTGCTTGGTTAGGACTCTTCACTGTTTTATAGGTTAATAAAGATGAGCTGATGGAGATATTCCTCACATGCAGACACCCAGACTACGAAATATTATGGTCTGGGTGTCCATATTATTAGCCTCAGTTATGCAGGAATGAATGATGGAAGGGCACAGACAGTTAAAACACACAGGGGACAGTGACAGAAAACTTACTTGATTATTTTAATTTCCTAAACAATGTGAGATCTGAATGGGTCTTTAAACTTCATATGCTCTAGCATTTGTCTGAAGCCATTATCTCATCCAGAGCTCTCACCTCTGTGCAAGCCAAAGAGACTCTAGTACAAAAATAGTGAGATCTAATCAGAGTTTATTGCTTCTGGTATAAGCACTGCCATAGGGGTTTTTATCTTTTTTATTAAATTTACAAACTTGAGCATCCATATTTGGGATCAAAAGGTGATTCCTGCACCCTGTGCAGAGTGCTAAGCTGGATTTCTCATACAATAAAAAACCTTTTCTTGTAATTTGTTGGAAAAATTGGTGACTTTTCATTACTGAAACAGGGCAAGTTAACTTTTCCTCAGATTATATTCAGAATTGATAATCTCTTTATATAGGAGGGGGCAAGTCCCTACACCTGGACCTCTAACTACAGCTTCACTGCAATCGTACAAAGTAATCTTATCACTCTCCTGGAGGACAGCACTAGGATTGCCTACAGAGGAGAAAACTGAAATTTAGGGAAATGAATTTGGCAGCACTAAATCACAAATGCCCCACATTGCTTAATAAACACTGCTGAATGTGACTCAGTTGCTCCTCGGGGCACTTCCATGCAAACACAGTTCAAACTTACTTCAGGGGAACATCTTTTGATTTATACCTGCACAGAAAAGCATCAGATTTTCTGACTAGATTGTCTCAAAGTGCCAGGACTAGTGCAGGAGCAACGTGTTGGTTATTTTAATGGTATGTTTTGTACTAGCATTGAGAAAAATAAAAATTATTATCTTTTTCTTTTTTAGACTGAAAAACATGAAAATATCCCAGCTTCATAATGACAGTTAAAGAGCCTAGAAGCCTTTTTGCTGAGATTTTCTAGATGTTACCCCATGTCCCCAGTTTTATTTTATTAAATTGCACACAATTCCCACTAAGTCAGAAGTAACATAGCTCAGGCAAATGGCAATAATTTTGCCTAATTTCTAGGTGTTTATTCTGACTTGTATCACCAATCTTCTCTTTTTCAGCCTTTTCTGCTTACTGAAAAAAGTCTGTATTGCTGCCCAACTCCTTCATTTTACAATCATGAAACACTTAACAAAAAAATGTCACATATTAATGTTAATAACAATAACAGCCATGACAATTAATCACGAGATTCTCTGTTTGATGTGGGAGGTTTGCACCTGTAAGACAGACACACAAAATTTATTTCTTAATTCCTGCAATCCTTTAAATGAAAAAAGGTATTCTTTTAAAGAAAGAAGTTAGCAACAAAATAAAATGGAAACAGAAAATGTTGGTTTGTGGGGGTTTTTTTTAAATTTAAAAACATAACTGTTTTAGTGAGGGTTTATAGGGAAACACTGAGTAGTACAAGTCGGCAGTGACATAAAAATATAAAATAACGGCAAAATATCATTACATTGCCATCTGGTGACAGCAAAATGGTTTATTGAAACAGCCTGACGATATCACCTCTGCTCCTCCAAGAGATATACAGATACCGATACTGCACAAACAACTATTTAAACAGGACTGTATTCACGGCTGAGCATGTCTGCAGGGATAATTTCTTTACAGAAATCTTCTTTTTGGTCACTGCACATCATTTCTTTGTGTGCTCACCCGGTGTTCTTCAAGTGCTAGCAGTGCAAATGCTTTGGGGCAAAAATGGCCCAATTTTTTATATATCCACATGCACTTGTATACGGTACACGGGTATGTATGTACAGCGTGTGCGTAAATGCATAGAAGACACTCCCTTGTTTCCACTGAAGTGATGACTGACTGGCACCACAGAAGCCTGGCTCAATCCCTCCATATTTCACATGGGAAGCAGAGGCCTGAACACCCCAGGAGATCTGAGCCTTACGTCCAGGAGCTGCAGCCACTTTCCAGCTCAGCCGGCCGTGTGAGATGGCGCTCACCACCAGCCTGCCCTCTCAGCTAGGAAGCTCGAGTGTGACGTGAGGTACGGCAACAATCCTTGCTCTGTGCTCAGCACCACATCCTGGATCCCTTTCCAAAGGTCACCAGGAGCAGTGGGAACCTCTTTGGACACTGGCTCAGGTCCTTCTTGAGCCCTTTGAATTCAGCCTTCCCACCCACACAGACACAACTGACATCACAGTGTTTCCTTGCAGTAAGCCTCTGAAGAAACTTAAACCTGTCACCCAAACCCAGACAAATAAAAGACTCAAACTTCAGTGATAACACAATTAAGGTTTCTCCAAAGTGGCTGTCATCCCCTAATGTGTATTTAGACAAGTAGTGAAAGCCCAGATGCATTATGGGATGATAAAACTCACCTTGGAGGGACTTAATGCTTAATTAAAAGGACGAACACTGCAATAAATGCACTAATGAGATAAAATCACACTAATTCCTAAATCTTATGGAGCCAAAGTGTCAGTCTGAGTTTTAATTAATAGAGTCCTATATGGGTTTCTCAGAAATAATAATAAAACATTGAAGTAGTAAATCACATCTGAAATTTGTCACAAACTTCTTACAAATCCTATGGACTTTATTTAGGATTCCACAGTGTGCTCAATTCCAAAGATGACTAGCCCTTTTTTTAATGCTACTGCAACACTTTTAAATTATGAAATTTTTTTATTGCTAGTTTAGCCCAACATTTTTCATGAATGCTTACCAATATTTCTTTTTCTCCTCTTCCTGTTTTCTTGCCTCGATCCCTGACAAATACTGAGCCAGTCCATAGCACTCAAACATGAAGCTATACACAGTCCAGAGCTCGCAGTATTTCTCCTGGAAATGTGTTATTTTTATCTTCATGAACCAAAACCCCACAAACCCAAGAAATGATGCTCTCTTTCCAGCCCAAGGGTGAGCTGTGTTTGGTGGAACACACCGCAGTGTGCCTTTCTGCTGTGGTCATGACTGAAAGCCCAGCCAAATCAACAGACCACCTTCTCACCAGCTCCAGCGGGTTTGGAATAAACCAGTTGGCCATTGGCTCACAAAGTTAGTTTGTGGCCATCTCTGTGCAGCTCCTTGTCTTATTTGCTGGTAAAACTGATCCTGTAATGCATTGTTTTCAGCCCTTGCATATGGTACTGGGGACCAGGTCAGCTGTCCTGCATCTGCTCTAATATTTTTTCCCATAATTTTTCCATTGTTTCCTCCATTTCATGATGCTCTGAGGAGATTCATGAGGCAGCTGCTATCCAGGAGCTGAAGGCTCAGCTCAGCTTTCTCAGGCAGGGATGGTTCATGGTGTTAAACACGGACAGTTTAAGCCTGGTGGGTGGACCAGGGAGTGCACCCCATGCAGGCAAGAAGGATGCCAAGGGCTCTGGACGCCCAGTGTCACCTCCATGTCCCTAGCATTAGGCTTTGTCACCCTCTAGTGGGCTATGTACAAAGCTCTACCATCCCATCAGTGACATCCTGCCCCAGGACCTCCGAAGAGGCTTAACTTTGGGAGTCAGGGTTTTCAGTTTCACTGCCCACAGATGACTCAAGCTCTTGGCACTTGCAAGTCTTCTCTCTTATATTTTCTTTTCTCAAAGAAAAAGCCTCACACACTTACACAGTAAAAACCAACCAGAAAAAAGGACCCAAACAAAATAAACAAACCAACTCCAAACAAACACAATTCCCCCAATGGCATCCCCAAAAAAACCACAGCCTGCAAACTGTCCGTGAAGCAGCAATGAAGAAACACTAAAATTATGTCAATGTACACTGATGGAAGGTACGAGAGTATGTCCACATTAAACTTTTATGTATGTATTTATGCATTATACATGTACTACTCAGCAAATCTATATTAATTTGTAAAAGAGATAAATTAATATTAATATACACATTGCACATATTAAGCAGATTGTGTCCTGCTTTTTGCCTATTGGCACACAAAATGCGCAGCCCTGCTCATTACTCGATGCCCTGAAATGCATTAAAGGGGTTAGGATGCTATGAACACCTTGAAGGGGAATACAAACAAGATTTTGTCTCCTAAAATAAATGTATCTGCAGCATTCCCCAAATAATTTTTATTTTCATTTTTTAATGTATTTTTTAGTTCTGGTCTACTAGCACATTAAAACTGTACATTTTAAAATACAGCTTTGGGTCCAAATCCTCTTTTTCAGTATCTAAGCACTGTGAGTAACCTTTTCCTTTTTGTCTTTTGTGCATGTAGGTGGCAAGGCCTGATTTTTTAGGGACAACTTCTTTAGTAAGAATCCCTTGCTGAAACACCTCCAGCTATTACAAAGGCAACCTTTTCTGAGTTTTTACTTCTTTTCCACAGCCAGTGAGCAGCGAACACTAAGACAGAGTTTAGGGTTATCAGGTTATACAGTTCTTTGCAGCACACCAGGATTGCTTTTTTTCACCCCTGTTTCCTCAGGCCAATATTAACATGCACTGCCAAGAAAATTGGCAGTAAAAACACTAAGCCTTTTTACCTTGGAAATGCAAGAATTAAAAAAAGAGTTGATAAGTGAGCCCTATTAACATCCTTTCAAGATTAGCAAATGAACCAAAGCCAGCAAGCTTTCTATTTAAAATCTGCCTTCCGGACTGACAAAATTAGGCCTTCTTTTCTGGTCCTGTTTCACATTGTTACATACTTGCAATAAAACAGCAACTGGAAACTCCATTTAGGGACTGCATCCCCAAGCTGCCAACACAAAATAATCATCCATGCCCTGAAGGTGAAGCACTTGTGACCTAACAGAACTTGATAAGATTTCCTAACTTCCCTCTTTCATGACGGCAGAGATCCCATGAATTAGAGCAAATCTCACATTTCCACTGCACATCTTCTGTACAGAGAGTTTCCCCCCTCAGTCTTGGCTTACAGACCAATACTTGTGTAGGACCACAAATGGTGTGGCCACCTACCAACTCAGCATGTACCCAACCTAAGTCAGGTAAGTCTGCCCAAGGCTGCCCAACCAAGGCACAGAATGGATGACCCAGAAAGGAGGAGCAGTGTGGAGAGATGCTCCTGTTCCCTCCGGCCTCCTGCCATCTCTCCGTGTGACATGGCAGCCCTCACCCCCGGCCGTCAAGGCGAGGCAGACACTCACAGTGTTTGACTTTATAACACCACAGCCAAATCGAATGCACAGCCACTGCTTCCTCAGATGTCTATATTTCATTTAAACTGGGATAAAGCAAAGAAACTGGAATATTGTCTCATCATGCATTCTAAATCAGCCAGGGTAGAAAATAATGGGGAGTTAATCAGATCACTGAAACTCTAATTCACTTGGTATTGATCGGGCAGATTCCTAATGGGACGGCAGACCAATTTCAAATTACAGTAAGCTGACTTATCCTGGAATACCAATGACCAGCTCCTGAGAGGAGCCTGGACAGACCGTGGGCTCTCTTCTCGTTATGGCACAAGCTTGACTGAATGCATCAATGTATAATATGATGTGGCATTTGGCTAATTAATAGGAGATTGATGAAAGGTGCAGTTTTGAAAGCAGAAGTCTCACTTGAATAAATGTGGGATGAAAGTCCCAGCAGGGATGAAGTACACAGGGCCTTAGAAACAATTATTAAAAAAAGGAAGATGGGAGCTAATGGAAGGTAATGCAATTAAACCAGGCTTTTCATTATATTAATCAGAGGCTTCATCACTGAAATCTAATATATGCTGCATTTAACTCTTCACTGGCTTTATTTATAATTTATTTAGAAAACGCTTTGAATTATGACCATGGTGTCACAGACAGCCTGTCCTGAAGAGGAAGCCTGCAAGCAGAGGGAACCAGGGAAGAGTTACCATCATTTGCATTGTGCTTCCAGGTCAGAAATACTTCCTCAACAAGCTGTTCTTGATCAAATCCTGCTGTCTTTATGCAGTGACAGGATTAAGGGGCTGCAGTTGCAGCAGTTTCTTCTGCTTGCTGGAGCTACTGGGGAAAAATGGTACCTCAGCTGCTCTTCAGAACAAAGGATATCCAGCCAAGTGGGGTACCACACAGAGATTTTTCAAACACATCCATAGAAAAATTCATTAATCTGTGTGGTGACTCCTTACAGCCTCCCAACTTTTACCATGTAAGAGGCTACCTCTAGTCATGTGCTGCACAATGTCTGTGTCACCCCTTATGTGACTGGCCGTACTTCCAAGAGACAGGTTTGTCCTTCCCTCCTCACAGAAGAAAAACCCCAGGACAAAAGTAATCCCAACTGGAATTGTGCCAGGCTTCTAACACAGAGGATGATCTAGAGACAGTGTGTATTCCCTTCTGGAATGGAATTTAACTTGCTGATCTGCTCTGGGTGCTAAGTTGAAAGTGTGGATGTGAAAAACACGTGTTCCCATGCACATACATATACACATATATATATGTATATACACGCCCATATATGTGTATATATACACACAGAGACCACTTGAGATGTATCAGCACAATGTACTGCACTTCTTTGCGATGAACTTGATGGTTACAATTAATTTTTTAAAATTTTAATCCTACATTTTCACTTGTTTACAGTCACCTCTAAACAAATAGAACGGAAACATTTCATGGCTTGCCCTAAAACTTTTAAAATCAAGGGAAAAATAATTTGAGGCTTCTCTAGAACTGAAGTCTGCCTCAACTAAAGGAAACCAAAACAAACACCCTTCTGGAGGGGCTTCTGCACTCCTCCCTCTTGAAGCTGTGTGGTAGCCTCGTACCTGGTTGATGGGGCACAACAAGAGTCTGCCTGTTTTCCCCTGACCCAGTTATATGATGTGTTTCCAGCTCTCATTCCAGAATGAGCCCAGAAGTACCCATAATCACTGTCAGGCAAGGCAGAACAGTTGCATTATAAATGTGCTGGTTTCTGGAGCATAATATCCCAGAGCGGGTAGTGAACTGGCCATAGTGATGGGTGCAGAGCTGGAGGAGCACTGAGGTCCCTCTGAGAGAAAATCAGAGCTTCTCCACAGCCTTTCTGCTCCCATCTGCCGCTTTGGCCAATACCCCTCTCCAACACCTCCTAATCCCACACCAACCTCCCCATACGAGGTGCTAACGAATTGCTAAAATCTGGTCCTTAAAGACATCTCAAGTCTGGGATTGTCTGGAAACCAATTGCCTGTGGTTTAGTTCTGAGAAACTACGTGAGAGAGGAAGGCTGCTGTCACAGCACCAGCACAAAGGGCAGAGGTCCAGCTGTGCTGCAGCAGGTTTTCCTGGAGGCACAGGCACAAGAGACTTGCCTGCCCTGGGAATAGCTCCGATTGCTTTTGGCATCGTGTTTGATGCCAGGTTTCCCCAAGCAGAGGAACTGTGAAGCAAAGCTAATGGGGCAGTTGTCCTCAGAGTAGTACGTCGTAATAAATCCGTTCGTGGAATCACGAGGCTGGCAAGTCATTAACAAACAGCAGCTTCCACTTAACCTAACACACAACAAGATCTCATACCAAATTACCATCAACATACTTGCTGTTTACATAAATCCCTTCCTTCAGTGCATTTCCCATGTCTTTTTCAGCTATCCGGATAAAATCCTCCCTACAGTCCAACACCAGCAACCCACTGGCAGCTGCTGACTCCAAGGGCACAGCCTCAAAAAAAGAGAAGATGGACATGTCCACTTGATCCACCTTGACCTTCTTTTTGGTTATGCTGCTACCTGACAACTCTCCTGAGCATAATGTGGAAGACAGGGCTCCGAACACTCTAGGTATGGGAAAGTAAATTGCCACAGTCCTAAAAGCTGTTTTACAGGACAAAACCATTCAGTTTACAGGGGAAAAAAATAGAAGGAACATCACTTCTGCACTCACATCCAACCTAACATGAAGGATTCACAGAGTTTTCCCCCTGGGTGAGATTTGACTCTGGCCAAAAGGCTTTCACTCAGAATTCAGGGCTAGAAATTGCCATTTTAAAGAGGATGATAAAGTCCTTAGCTTTGAATTACTCATGTTTTTCAAAAAAGGTGTTTACTCATTTCCACTGTATTTTCCAAGATTTTTGCTTTGTATTTCCTCCTTTCCTTCCATCCCCTTTATTATTTGCTGAACTTCTCAAGTAATTTATGAATATACATGAAGGCACATGCATTTTGTGACGGTTTTTCCATAAAACATTAGAGAGCTGCATTCAGAACCTCTCAGCAATGGACAAACTCTTTCTATTTGCAGCCAGAGCACCAGGGTGAATGGAACTATGCTAATGCTGACAATTTTTTAAATAACTGACCACTAATGAAATAAGTTTCCGAAAGCTCTGCTCCAAAGAGGTTGAGACACGTAATGTTGCTGAAGCCTCTTGCCTCGCTACGGTTGGGGTAGAGAAACATCCAGGACTGTTTCTTTGCCTGGATCCAGACAACCAGATATGTGAGAAGCTTTGCATACATACTCAAAGAGCAAAGAGAACATTAAGGCATGTACAAGACAGGCATTCCCTTTGCAGTTGTTTTCTAACCTCATGGAGTTCTCCATGGAACACTGGAATTTTTTTAGAAGGAATGACAGCAAAGCAGGAAATTGTTAACAACATAATGTGGCACTTGCTTTTGGAGTTCCATTTATTCCCTGCCAGCTCAGTAGAGATTGTGCATCACCACTGGCTGTTTCACTGCTTGGAGCAGACAATCACAAGGCTCAAAATACCCCTGATTTACCAGAGAGGCTTCAGAAATAAAATAGCAAGACATGCACAGAGAACAGCTGTCCTCTGGATCTTTTGGCAAGCTTTGTTATAAAGGAAGAGATCCTGCCAAAACAAACATCTCCACCCACCCCCCAGCAGGAAAAGTAGGAAAAAAATCTTTACTGAAGATGGACTTTTCCTACAGTAAGGCTGACCTTTTAGTCTGTAACTGATGGGCTACAAGAAAGGTTGAAGAGAATGCCACTGCATTTAGAGGGTTTCACGGCATCCTCATAAACTTAACTGAGGATATTGATCACTCTGCTCCAGGAAGCCCTGGTGGAGATGCAGTGCTAGACTTCAGCTGACGCTGACTCTTTTTCATAAAGCTATATACATCAGCTAGAAATTGTTACTGAGAGATGCTTTAACAAGGTAGAGGTGTTTTCAAAACTGCATAACCACGGATGATATCCAGAATCTGACCTAGCACTGGTCAGTGCTGAACAGGAAAAACACCAGATTATTGCAGTTGGCCATCTGCTGCTCATAATTATGACTAAAAACCAACAAGGAACAAAGGGAATAAACATTTCAGCCTGAGAAGCAGCGTGAGTTTTTTCCCCTTTGTCACAAAGTAATCCGTGCAGAAGGGGAAGCGTTTTAATGTTTCACAAAGCCATGCAAGTACAGAGTTCCCAGTTGCCCCTGAATTTAAAAAAAAATAGGTATTTTTCTTGGGTGAAGTCTAGTGCTGTATCATATGACCAACCATCCACAATAACATGAATGGTCACAAGTGATCTACAGATTAAATTTATCGTAATGTGAATGAACAGTATTCAAATTATTTATTTAAACTGAGGGAAAGGGAAGACATCAAGAAAGTTCTCACTTCCTTCCATCCTGCCCACCACACAGGGAGCAGGTATGAGACAATTATCAGCTTTGGTCTTGCCACACTTCAGTGACTGGTTCAGTCACCAGTTTTGCTGGTACACAACACTGAAATCTTCTCTGCAGGAAGAAAGCAACAGCTCCCACAAGGGTCTTGAGCACTATCAAAGGTCATGGTTTATGCAGACTATACACAGCAAAGTGAAGCTCTAATAAGCCTTTCTATGAACGAGACATTAGGAGTCAAAAAGGAGTAGCAACAAACTTCAAAAGCACATGCTTGCTTGGGAAAGGGGGTTGCTTTTATGGCAAAGTTCATGTTTTGTATGTTGTGAGAACACAGCTTTGGTGGCAGGGGACCTGAGGTAATGTTGTACTCTTTCTTGGGTACTTTGTGTGACCCTCTGTGTTGTGACATCTTTCATCCTTGCCTTTGATCTGTTCCTTTCCATGCACCAAGCAGCTAGCTAGTTGATCCTATTTTTATTTCATCCACTGTTTACATGTTATCGTACCAAAAGGTATTTGTGGGACAACAAAATGACTTTGCTTTCAAACCTCTCTAAGGTCTAATCCTGCTGCAGCATGTGACCAGCTTCAGGATTTTTAAAACAAATCCCACTATTTTATCCTAAGAAAAGCAGTGTTTTGCATTTTCCCTTACCGGATGACTGCAGAAACTGTAATATCTAAGATGCTCAGTTGGAATTAGGGCAAGGGCAAAAGTCAACCAAGTGCCACCTATCAAATAAAAAGAGAGAGAAAGAAAAGCTATGTCTATTTTCAAGCAATCTGTAACTTTGCTTGAAATTTCTCAGCACTTGGCATCTCCCACCATCTCCTACCTCATTTTAAGTCAGTCTGTGCCCATGCTCTCCATCATCTGCCTTCATCTCTCATCCTGATGCAACAAATATGTACACTTGCAACTAAATGCTTCAGTGGGACAGATTTCCAAGCCTGAACTTAACTACCCAAATTTATCTATGCCTCTTGGATCATTTTATGTAAACAGATGATGGAAGAAATATGACTTTCTCCCCACTTAGGCTGAGCACACTGTACTGCAACAACAGAGTCCTGAGTGTGCCAGATGTACGTCAGCACAAAAACACACAGATACATCAATTGCCGCTGCCTCCCACTACCTACATCCAGGCACACTCACATCCAAGTATTGATTTCCAGAATTTCTCCAAGGAATGCCAAAAATAATAAACAAAAAATAAATCAAAAGCAAAAGCCTCTTTCCATTATGTATTAAATATCCTTCCATGAAGTTAGAACAAATAGGAGATGTATATAGAGTGCAATGGAGACATAAATCTAGTGTCGTAGTAATCGATTTCTGCCTTGTTCTTTTATTTCCAGTAAATAATGATCTTCAGATCTTTCATGGTGGCACTACTGTAAAGTCTGCTAAGGGAACACAGGCAGTGTTTCATCTTTGATATAACCAACAACAACGCCACTCTAAAATCATTACACTCACTTATTTCCTGTAGCACACTGGTAACAACATTTAGCAGGATCAAAGGAAATTTACAGAGGGTATCCCCTCCACTAACCTCCATCCAATCATGTATATGATCAATAACACATTTTGTGTTGTTCAGCGGCGTGCAGAAGGTACAGATTTCTGCACAAAATGATGCGGCCGTACATTTCTAGTCACTCTTCAGTGTTCTAAAGAACATTACAAGCAGCAGTCATGCCTGGTTGGGTCAATTATATTTAGAGACACTTCTTGTATGTAAATTAGAAGCAGAAGAAACTTCCTTAACCAGTCTTATGTTCACGAAAAGATGCACAATCGTTTGTTGCTGGTGCTGTGCAAAACCTTTGTGTCCTTTTCTGCGTTCAGTCTGAAATAGGACTTTTGAGGCTATCAAGTTATAAACCACAAAGGAATTAAACAGTAACCATGGGCTACTATTTACATCCTTCAAAAAAACCTGCAAAACACCAAGGCAAAAAGAAGGAATCTCAGAGTACCAAAAAGAAAACTTAAATTTACTTATAAGTTGGTATTGTAACCACCACACTTTCCAACAGCTGAGTAAATACACACATTTCTTGACTTTGCACCAAATAAGAGCAAAATGTCAGCCTTAGACACCAACAAGTTAATACAGCTAAGTTAAAAGAAAAATCCTAAACTATTTGCCTGTGATCTCGTCAAATACAAGCCAGGATAGCTGCTCATCATTCTAGCCACCATAAAGACAAGGTGAATCCATCTCATTTAGCCTGACATGGTAAGATAAGAAACATTTCTATTTGAGCCAGCCCACTTCAATGCTCAGTGTAGAGAACAACGCAAGGCAAGGTTTGTAGGTGGAATAATATCTTTCATTAGACTGACGTAGTTGAGAGAAAATATACTAAATTTTAATATGCTCGTCTGTATCTCAGATTCTGGTCAGACAAGAAAAAGATGCCCTCTTCCCATCACAGTTACTTTTCCCACTTAAATCTGTTGATTAAAGATATTATTTCAAGTTACACAACTCAAAAAGTACAAGAAGTACTTGGGGGTTTACAGTGCCAGTATTTAACTCTGGACAGTGAACCTTTAGCTGGACTTATCCCCTCAACAAAGACAACGCAATATACTTGGTACCTAATTTGCCAATATTCTACTACTGCCATGCTGCTTTATTCATTCTGAGCACTAATTAGGAAAAGAAAATGTAAATAGCTTAGTTTAAAAACTAATCAACTCACAGACCGAGGAGCAAAGAGCTTTTTACACACAGGAGAGTAGCTCCACTGACATGGAGCAGGCTGTTCCAAAGGTACTGTCATCAGAGACACGATCCATCCTCTGCTGCAGCTGTGGAAATGCAGATATGCACAGAGCCAGCTTTGACCATAAAGCACTAGAATGGAGCTGAGCTGTGACAGCCAAGAAGTCCACCTTAAGCTTCAGCTACTTTCTCTCACCTGTTTCATTTGATGTGCTACGACTTCGGCTCCAGTGCAATTTCTCAAAGCAGCCCAGTGTTTTACACTCGTGCACTTCCACAGAAGAGAGGTTTGTCCTTCTCTTCAATTTCTTTGGCCAAGGCAGCAGCTGTGGCAGGACAAAGTGACGACTCTGGTGACAAGTCAATTTGTTCCTCCAAGTGCTTTTAAGTGTAGGAACAGCAACTGGTGACCAAGCACACAACCTGAGAAGCGCAACATTCAGAGAAATCAGCTCCCCTCTATTACATCAATATTGTAGTGATGGGACCCATTAAAAACCTTGGAATTACACATTAGCTAATCATTCCTTTGACAATAATTGCCACAAACAGAATTTCTTTATAGACTTTGGGGTTTTCTTCTGAAACAAAGGAGTCTTCGAGATGCTTAGCAATCCTGGGCCAAAATGATTTAAACATTTAATCTTAAAGAGTTGTTCCCAAGTTCCAGTCTAAAACAGTTTATAAAGGTCATTAAAAAATTAATTTATCTTGCTGACTGAAGCTTTTTTTAAATGCAGTCCAAGTTACAAAGGAATCACAGCTGGAGCCTTTAGGCCAATGTTATACTATATTTTTCTCCCATTAGCAAGGACAGCAAATATCTACATTTGGATTTTGCCACAGCAACTGGCTCTGATTCATCAGTGTTCATGACTGAATATGAAAGCAGAGAGCTAGTTGGGTAGGTGTACTTTGTGCTGGTTTCAGTGAATAACCTTGCAGTTGTTTTCCACAAGAGTTTAGTAAGAAAACTGCTGAGGCAAAAATCGTTACACTTCGCCTGAGCCAAGTTCTTGCTAAACTCTTAAAAACAAGGCTCTGATTCAACATGCAAAAAATCACTTTAAAAAGCTGGAAGGACAATATTTTGTCTACAAGAAGAGACTTGGTTACAGGGAATGCAATTCAGTGGGCTGAACCACCACGCGCACTTGCATAAATCTATTATATCCCACATGGTGAAGCTGATGGGGGATTTTGGATTTTTTTTTTTTCCTGTTCAAGATTCCCAACTTAAAATAAACTTATTAGAGATAACATCCCCAAACTACACCATCATTCATATGAGAAAATTAGAAATCAAGTCAGGCCTTCCAAGGATGTTATTAAGGTTGTTCTTTGAAGTAAATTGAATTCTCCCTATTTGTATTACGAATAAGATCCTCGGTACTTTATGATATTACATTACTAGGTAGAGTGGATAAAAACTGTTTTTTCTACATTACCTTTTTAAGCTGAAATTTCTCCCCCCTTTGATTAAAATAGATTCCCATGATCCATATTATTTATTACATATTCAATACAGACAAGGGTCACCATTCACATCCTCCCTTCATCACAAAGATGACAACAGAAATCTGACATGGTCCTGATTTCCAAGCATACCACAAACCCCTACATCAAACTTTGCTTTTCTCCAAGATGAAGTTTTTAATCTCTGTTGAGGCACAGTTCTCTTTTTGGCCCTGACAAAAGAGTGCCACAGAAGCAGTAGATGCCAAACTCTTGCCTTTTGAAATGGTAGCAAAAGCCCAGGAGAGAAGAGGGATGTGAGGTGAGAATGGGAGCCTGGAAATGTACACACATGGCTGGCTTCTGGAAGAACTTAAATCCATTTGACAAGGCTGGTTTTCCAATACGCCCATCCCTGTGGCTACAAGCTCCAGTAATCACAGCTGCCATGTCCTTTGTACAAGTCAAAACTTGTACAGTGGTGATTATTGCATACAAGACTACCACGTGTGTTCAGGTATCACATTTGTTAACTAGATCGCTCATTTAAACAATCTTAAAGCAACTAAAGTTGTATTTGTTCTTAAGTGGCCCTGTAAGCCATGCAGTTCTGGATGTTGCTCAATGATATTTTTTATAAAACAGAGAACCATGCTTTCTGGAGTAAAGTCTTTCAAGGTGACTGCAGGATCTCAATGGGATCTAATTGAATTCTTTTAATTAAAGCATGGCTGTACTATATTGGACCAGTTAGTCCTGGTTTCAGCTGAGATAGAGGTAATTTTCTTTCTAGTAGCTGGTACAGTAGCTGTAGGCGTGTTTTGGATCTAGCAGGAGAATAATGTTGATAACACACCAATGTGTTGGCTTTGCTGAGCAGTGCTTGGCCCAAGTCAAGGACTCTTCTGTTTCCCATGCTCTGCCAGCAAGAAAGTGCAAAAGAAGCCAAGAGGGACCAAGGCCAGAGCAGCTGATCTGAACCGGCCAAAAGCTCTGCCAGACAGTGTCATTCCCAGTATAAAAACTGAGGAATTGTCTGAGAAGGGCCAATTGCTGCTCAGGGTCTACAAACACAGTTTACAAGTGACACATCCTTCCTAGTTGTACAGCAATGAATTTTTTTCATGAGATTTTCACAGGACATTTCCAGCATGCTTTACCTGAAAGGCACTTGTGGACAGATACAAAATGTAAAAGTTAAGATATTGGTCTTCATGCAGACTGACAGTCTATTTTTCTTTTTATCTACACCAAAAACACTTTGGGATCCCAAACTAAAATGCTGAGTCCCGACTAAGTGTGGCATGACACAAAGGCATCATCCAAAGGTGCTTAAGCCTAGGTACAGATCAAATGTGACAAGGGTGTTACCTGCATATTTCACATACACTGGGGACTGTAGGAACTGTATCACGTGGGCATTATGTCTACAAGTCCTGGCATTCTCAAAGATTTTTGTATCATGAATAATCTATTAGTCAAAATATTAACCTATATCCTCATTTTATTTGTCATTGCTGAGGTCACACCCCTCTTGCAGATGCAATCTCTGCCAACTACAGCAGCTACTTCAGTAAGCTAGGACTCGATGTTAAAACGCTTGTAAAAAACCTGAAGATTAAGAGAGTAAGAATCTGATATCACTCACCTGCTTGAGAATATCTAGTTAACTTTCCAAGTTCCATCACATAGATGATGACAATCAAAACAGTAAGTTGCCAAGGCTCCAATTCAGCAAAGCACTTAGGCAGGTGTGGAACTTAAAATACACTTTTAAAAGCATTCTCATCCATCAAAACACTTAACTTGTACTTAATACAGGAAAATGAATAAGTCCTATTGACTTCCTTAACATCAGTAAAGGATAATTAAATCAAAGTGAGCTGCTGTATCAAGGTCATACTGCAGAATCTCTGACCTTTCAGGATGTTTTCAGCACATTTCACAGTGAAAATGCTAACAGAAGGAAAATGTAGGTGGCTAAGAGTACCTTAGACCTCTATGGTAACTGCTCAGTGAAGGGCTTTGGAAACTGTTATTTAAATGTGTGACTGCCCATGTGGAAGCAGGAAAACATCACATGCATTACACAAATAATGTCATTGTACAGACAGGGAGCAAGTAAGGCAAAAAGCTTCAAGTCATCCGGAAATTCTCTGATTTTCTTGCACCCCAGGATCAAAGTGGATTGATCCTTGAGAAGATTGTCCTTGAAGGTCAGACAGTTTTCCCAAGACTCATCTGTCCTACAGAGCAACTTCCCGTGGGATCCTGCCAAGCAGATCCTTGGAAAATCAAAGCTCACTCCCTTGCAATCAAAGCTTTATCCAGCTGTTAGCCTGCTTCACTCCCCTTTGGATCTTAAACTCTACCAGTTCATGTCACTGCAACCAGCACAGCCATCAAGTACCACACCCCCAAGCAGGTCTTGGTCATTGTCAAGAAGCAGATCCAGCAGATGCCCTCCTTTAGTGAAGAGGAACTGGAGAATGTTCAGGTTTGATTCCTGGGCAGTTTGTGACTGATCCAAGAAAACTGTGTGTCGCTTGTTTGGAAACAAAGGCAAGACTAAACTAAATATTCAGTTGCTAAGAATTAAATGCCTAATGTTAAAACACAAATTGCGTTAGTAATGCAGTGCTAAATTTTAATGCAGTGGCATGTTTTTGTCCAATGGAGTTGATACACAAGTGCTGTGGAAAGAATTTCTTGCTCAGCTAGAAACTCATTGTCTCAACAGCAAACTTCAGGCTCACAAAGCAATCAAAACTTCAGCAGAGTTTGTGAGGAACAGTGTTTACAATTCACTGCACTAAACCAACAACCACCATGAAGAACTTAAGAACAGCCATCTGTAATAAACACATGGCAGTGCAGTACCCAGCAGCCTGGCTCCAGGAGAGAGTCCTGCAGAGGGATTTGTATCGTGTAGAACACAAATGCATTTGCATGTTCAAGCAGAATGTATTTGTTGCCTTCTAGTCCCTTAATTTGTTGACCTGGTCCAGGCTCTGAACACTCACACAGAAAGCGACCTATTTTCAAAAAGGGTACAAACCTACCTAATCTTTTTCTTTCTGTTTGCATTTTCATTCCATGATCATCTTTGCTTTGCCTTGTTTCATTAGTCCTCTATCCTACTAGCCTCGCTGCTTATCTAAGAGAAAGCTACAACCCTCCAACAATTCTACCTCAGCTCCTCACAGACAGTGTATAAATAGCACTGGTGTGTACTGGTTTGCCCAAATACGAGAAGGTCAGAAAAAACATTTTCTTTTGAGATGAAAAAAAGGAGGCAAAACCTAAGAATTTTAATAACAGCCCTGACATGAGAGCAACATAATACCAGCCTGAATTACACTTGGTACCAGACTCTCATTGGAAACCCTAGATTGCTTTGTTCCTGTCCCTGACATAATATTCAAGTCTGGGTTTATATTTGCACAGAATGGGGCTGTTCACTAGAGTCCATGCAAATCAAACACTTGATTTATGCATCATTCCACTGGAGGGTGTAACATTAAATTTAATTTTGTAAGAAAAGCCTGAAGTGCCTCTACGCCTGGGGCTGACATTGTGAACTAGGGAGAAAGGTGCACAAGAATTCATTACTGTTTCCAATATGCGAAATGCAGCATTTGAATGAAACATTTGTCTCTTGTCAAAAGGGAGTAATGTCTGTTCTTTGTAAAAAATATTTCTCCCCCCACTTTGATTTTATTGCCAATTCAGCATATTGGAAGCCGAGGTTACAAGTGTAGTTCAGACTTGTGGTGATGGTGGGATGAATTACACAATGAAATGAAGAGACATTGGTTGAGTTGCAGTGCAGCTATGGAGTGTAGATGTTGGTCAGTCCGAATGCCAACGTGTAACAGCGTTTCATTAGAACAATTAATAATGGTTCTGGCTTTTTCTGAGCTTATTCACTACTTTCACAGAAAGGTCTTCTGCTGCCTCAATAGACCGTTTTCACTTACCTACACCTCCTCCTACTATTTAGTTCTGAAAACACCAGGAAAGTTTTCCAAACTTCATGTCAAGGCACACTCAAGTTAAATTTCTCAAACATTAACATGTTTCCACTCTGTCTCTCAGCCTAGCTGAGGCAGCTTCAGTAGGAAGCTTCAGATGAGCTCCAATAAGAACAAGGTCTTCCAGACAAGCAGCCCTTTTTAGCTACAGATCATTAAGAATTGGCTCTTTCTCCCTCCAACCCTTCCCACATTTCAGATCTGGATAAAACAATATAGATTTGAAGAGACCAAGGTTGAAAGCAGGGCAAGAGCTAAGTATGGTCAGCACAGAAGTTCTTGCTAGGCCATGCCACTCCCATCCACACGAGCAACAGTAATCCTTCCTTTCAACCCCATTTTTTCCCCTCCTTTTCCTCCTCTAGCAAGCTTCCGCAACCCACCCGTGAAAGCAGGAATAATACTGCTACCAGAAAACCTGAGTTCTAGCACCCACTGGGCATCATGACTTGCTAAGTGGTTCAAAAAGTGCACACAGTTTTGATGTGTTTTCTCTCCTTGAAAATAATTAAAGAAAAGGTTTTTGAATAATTTCTTTTCTGTGCTGAAACAATGGTTTGCTTCAAAAATCATTAATATTTAAAGAAGTTAACCAAAATGAAATACTTCAGGGTCACAGGCAATATTTAACGTTTCCCACAGTTCATTGTGGTTTTGTTCTGTTTCACCAAGGGTATTTGTACTCTGAGGAATTTACTCCAGGGAATTTTCTGATTTCACAGCTCAGCGAACAAACCCAAGCTCCTACACCCACCCACACGGCACTACAGCCATGACACTGCTGCCCATTCTGTCCTGCAAAATCACGCCTTCAAGGTCAGTCCAGAGCATTCATGTCCCAAGAGGCCAAGCTTCTGCATAAGTTGTTCAGCTTGCCAAACCTTGATAGACTCTTGATCTGAAATCTTGAAGCTATTTTCTTTGTTCAGCTAATGAACAGTATGGTGATGAATACACATAAGGCAAAATTGATCCACTTAATTCATCATTTGTACATATGTATGGATTTAAGCCCTTTTAAATGGATTCTGGGATTAAACACCTATACCTACATTCACGAGCTGTTCAAAAATACCTAAGGGCATTGTGGTAAGTTTTGTATGTTGATTTCTGAAATTAAAAGATTGACCCCATGTTTAGCACTTGCAACTTTTTAAAAACAAGCTGCATTTTGCTTGCTTGTTAATTGCTGCCCATGCAGAGCTTTACTGCAGCTGTATGGCTCTGTTTCTCTGTTTCCAGGCACAGGTCCCTGAAAGCTGCACCCAACCTTGATGTAAGGAGAACAAAAAAATAAAAAGGCAAAAAATCAAGCCCACAACTCTGAACCTTAGAAGTCAGGCAAGAACATATCAGCTACAAACATAAGCCAAAATACTGAGAAAGGAAGAGAGGAATGGCAACCTTTGGGGTGCAAATCTAATCCCTAACTCTGTGTACCATTAATCCTGATTTTCTTTACAACAGCTCTCAATGTCATAAGTTCAAGTGGCCATTCCTGTATTTCTGACCTTGTTCAGAAAAACTAGTTTAAGTCAAATTTAGGCAAAAGAAGTCCTTATATTATGGGAAATAGAGTTCAAGAAGAAAGGCCATAACAAGTGTCTCAGTTGTCTGCCTTCTATTTAGAAGATACCAATTTTCACCGAACCACTACTCCCTGGTGATTTTGATCTTTTCAGTTTGCCAAACTTGTATATTTTCCCCCCTGCTTAAATTGAAGAATTTAAAGTTACCAAACTCAGCTTTTCGACTTGTGTTTGGATTTCCACAGCTCTGCAGAAACTGGCTGAAAACCAATGAGCTCAGCCAGGTTTCAGACTGAGATGCATTAAACCAGTTGCCTTCTATGACAGCAAAAAATGATTTGGCAGTACCATATGGGGCCAGGTCAGACATTGAAAGTATTCATTGTTTTCAGCATTTGCTGCTGATAAAGTGACATTAATAGATCAGAAGTTGTCTTGTCTTTGTCACTTCAGTAAACTGTTTCTCTCTACTAACCAGAACCATTCTGAAAGAATTTTAAAGCCATTTTGCTTTACAGCCTTTAGCATTAATAGTCATGCAAGGCAAAAGCTTGGACACCTGCCCCCGGCTCTAAGAATCCAAATAGCTACTGTGTTAACAGCAGGTCAACATCAAACCTCACAGTTTGCTTCTCAACTAACACAGGACATTCAAGCATCTGGAGGAGATGCACATGACAGACAAGCTGAACCCACATCAGATGATTGCAGAGGTATTATTTATATGTTCCACAAAGGCAACAGGCATGACTGCTGTCTGAAGCATGCTTAATGGAGGAAAACGTTTTGATTTTAAACAGCATGAGTGCAAAAATTCAACACAATTTTGGTGAATTGCTACTGGAGCTATTTTCTCCCACAGTACTATTTGTTCAGTTCCACATAGCAAGTTTCTCCCCTGTGATCCAGGTCTGTGTTTCTGTTCCCTGCTGAAAATGCTACCTGCTATGGTTTGTTCTTTCTGCCAGGTCGCTAAGAGTGTAAATGTCTCAGAGCCAAGAATCAGCCCCAACAAATCCTGCTGGCAACTCATTCCCTACTCAAGAAGAAGCAGCTGCTCAGAAACAGCTCCTGAGGCTTAATCTTACCAGTGTTTCAAGCAGTACCAAGTCCTGCCCTAACTTTGCATCATCCTGGTTTCTCCATAGTCTCACCATAATTTAAGCACACGTTTCAAGATTATCATCCAGCAAGTCCTCAGTCAGTGCTTGGACAGTTCTTGAAAAACAAAATCAGCAGATCCTTGATACCCACTACCCCACCACTTCAAAAGGATCCACCTCAATGCTGCTGCTTGACAGCCTTCACACTGCTGGAATGGAAAGCCAGATCAACATCACATGATGACCATCTGACCTCTGCTGCAAATACAGAACAGAGACTTTACTTGATAAGGTCTGCTTTCTTATCTCCAGTTTTATTCTCTCTCCAGCAACAGACCAATAGCCTTCCTGAGATATCTTTTATTCCTTAATGCAGTTATAAAAAGATGTGTTTACTAACCTCTAGAGTGCCAGCCACATGTTTCTCCTTGCACCTTTTTGCTTCCATGCCAAGTTTCTATTATCCTTATCTTCTGATTTGTAGTAATTACCACCAGCCAGCTTTCCACTATCTTCCATGTGGTGTCCATGTTTTTCTAACTGCTTTCAAGGTGCTCTTCTGAGCCAGACTAGTTTCTCAATTAAGACAGTGCTCCTCCTCACCCAAATTTCTGGGGAGGAGAGAGTTGACTACTCAGTAAAGGACCGTTAAGCTGTTTAATAGTATAAGGTATTTTCCTCTCAAACCTTCCAAGTTTTCCACTTAGCTGTGGAGGTTAGACCCAGTGGGTTCAGGTACCCCTGCCATTCCTTTTGCACACCAGTCAAGTTTCATTCTACCCTTAGGTAAAAGCCAAAAGGAGCTGAAAGGAGGAACTTCCTCATTGTCCCAATGGGCAACAGCACAAAGAAAAAGTCTCCTGGTTTCCAGCTGAAATCAGTTCGCAGTTTATATCCACAGCTTTGTGCTGACAGTAGCCTCCCTTGCAGAAATTTACTCTCCGGATAGATTTATAGGAAACAATGATATCACCTCTTAATACTGCTAGGCTAAGCAAGCCATGCTCTTTCAGTTCTGGAATGACAGTCAGATCAGTCCTTTAATTATTTCCAGGTGCCTCTTTTGCATTTGAATCATTTCTGCACTGTATCTGAACAGATCTGTGTGAGGTCTCCCCAGTGCCTGGTACAATAGCAGCACCTCACCCCTCCACAGATTGACATCTACCTTGGCTAGAGCAATATTTATTTTGCCCACAGCCATCTCACCTTGGTTAGCCCAGAGCCATCCTATCAATCCTTCCCCTCCTTATTATTAGCCATCCACAAATCGTATTTTCTTACCTTGTTATGGGTGTATTTGATACACAAGGCATTGGACACATATTGTGCTGTTGTAAAACCTTCTGCGCTTTTTTATTCCAATCTTCAGGGCCTTCCTCTTCTGCTTTGTGAAATCCCAGTTCTCCTGTTAAATCCCACATTTTTCTAGCTTTAGCACAAAAAGTGAATGTTCTGACAGTATCACTGATGAAAAATTGATCAAGAACCATCAAAGACCAATCCTAGACAGGAAAACCCCTTAGCAACTCTCCTCCAAGGTTTGTAGCCACACTGCCTTTCATCAGTGGCATATAACTGCTTCTTTGACCCCTTTGCACTTCTCTCAACCCCTGTTGTTGCCTGCCTTCACTAATCATTTCCCATGTGGGAAACCTGTTGGACATCCTACACGTGCTAAATAGTGAGCCCGTCCTGTTAAAACCAGGTGCCAGGTCAGCCTGTCACAATTTGTCTTTAATAAATAAATCATCAGCTTTGATCTCATTCAGCATTTTCATGCCATCTTCAATTACTTCTGGATCAACAGCTTAGACTGTTGTAACTGAGAGCATCATAATTTAAGCTGCTTCCTACAAAGCCAAAAACACAGGCATTACATGCACTGCTGTGCAAACATTCAGTACTAGCACAGAAAAATAATCAGGTTACCTTTACCTAATCAACTATTTTCTATCAGAACAAACCTATCCAGAACAGCAGTAACAGTGTCAAACATATACCCTAGATCTCTCTAGAGTGCTTTATTTACAAGACCACAGCAGAAGAAAAAACAGTCACAGCCTGATACACGCACACATGAGAACCTCCTGCTGTATTCTGAAATTCACACATAGTAACTTTACCTTGAACAACTTTGCAGTGTACATTCAAGTTCTCTTCATACCACTAAGTCCAACCTGGACTTGGCTGAAGTTGTGCCATGGGATGTTTAGATTGGTTATTAGAAAAAGGTTTTTCACCCTTGAAAGAGGGTGGTTGGGCCCTGGAACAGGCTCCCCAGGGAAGTGGCCACAGCACCAAGTCTGACAGAGCTCCAGAAGTGCTTGGACAGCGCTCTCAGGTACAGTGTGATTCCTGAGATGTCCTGTGCAGGGTCAGGAATTGGACTCGATGACCCCTGTGGGACCCTTCCAGCTCAGCATATCTCATGTGATTCTGTGACACGAGCTCGTTTATTCGCTGTCTTCATCTTGACTTTTTCAGCAGCAGCAAAGGTGACCAACTGTATCACCCAAGGGTTTATTCAGTTTTGTACCATTCCACATTTGCCAAGTAGATATGATCTCAATATATTTGATTTCTATATATTTCACTTTTTTATTGCTAGGTGATTGCATAAGTAAAGATTGTCTCATATCTAAAAATGCCTAAGCAGTCAAGATCAAAATTAGGTGTACCACAGCATCCTCTGCCTTAGGAGAGACACCTTTCAAGTACCTATCTCTCGCACAGGTTTAAGATAGATCCTTTAATTTCCATTACCAGAGTTTTCTCCCTTACCACTCCCCATTCCAAGAATTCACTGCATTTGCACAGGTCAGAAACACGTCAGAGCTCATTATATGAATATTGATTTCAATAAGGAGATCAATAGGCATGAGGTAGCAGCATTTTCCAAATGTTTTCAAAAGGACAATAATGGAAGCTTGATCTTCAGTCTAGTGCAGGGATTGCGGATATCCAGATTGCTGCTCATGAATGCCAGGTCCCATTTGGGCACTTGTGCAGCTTTTTAGGGTCTGTGCTTGCTTCCTTGAAAAGCCTACCCCAATACATGTCTCCTTTTGTCTCCTGCATGTGAGAAATACCTATGTAAGTCCCACTAACCCTAATTATTGGTAGAGGAAGAGTATTAATACTTGTAACAGTCACATTTGTTTTAACCAGGGTGGTGTGCGTCTCACTGACACATAATTAAATTACACAATTTCCATGTTTTAAAAGGACAAGACTATCAGACCTTCCAACATATTATTATTTTGAGATAGAAGGCATCCAATACAGACCAGTCACATTTTCTTTAGAAGTATTAGGAAGTGATGAAAGCTAAATACTCTTTCTACACCTCGATTGCAGTATAAAAACAGGTACTTCATCCTCATTTTGTCACCACGCACGGGTCATTTAGCATGAGCAGAAAGAGGCAGTTAATCTCCGTGCTTCCGAGTTTGCAAAAAATGCACATAGTTTTACATGTTGGAACTTTGAAACGCTACAATTCCTTAACAAATAAAGGATCACTGAGCAAAAAAAGCAAGAAAAGGGTGTGCACGCTCATTAAAGCTTCCGTTTCTCACAGCCCTTCACGTCCAATACAATCCAGGACTGACGTGTAAGATTTTAACAAAGACAGTGTCACTGGAAACACAAAGTTTTTGCAACCCAGGGGCCCAAGCTCTCTCCTTTGAGCAAATGGTATGGAAGCTGAGGGCGCTAAGCATTTTGCTGGATCAAGGCTCCAGTATATACCAAAATACTAAGCTTCTGTGATACTTGAATACCCTGAACATGTTCCTCTGAGTACTAACAGATGGTGGCAGAGCAGTTAATACCAATTTTTTGAGGGACAACTCAGTCAGTTTTGATCAATTTTCTCCCCATGTAGAGCAGTATGCAGGATGTTTCCCAAAGTCTTTTTCAATATAACAAGAACATGATGTTTGAGAACCAAATCGTGATGGACCAGCTTTGCTTCTGTGAAGGTACAAGTGGAGGGCATGGGTTCAAGAAAAACTGCTCCACAGGTTATTTATATTTACCATCTGCTCTGATGAGTACTGACAAGATGAGTCCTTGGAAGATGTTTTACACATTTTCTTATTCAAACCTATCCAGCATGGTGGATTCCCCCTAGGAATATCCAGCATGTTAAGAGGAAAGGCTCAACACGCACACTGCCTTCAGGATGACGAACTAAATCACTGCCTGGTTTCACATCTGTGAGAGGATGGGTTAGGCAAACTCTGTCTGAATCATATTTATTTCAATTTTTTGTAGAAGCTGAGTAAGGAACTGATGTGCCTCAAAATACAGTGCGTTGCAGGTCCTAATATTTTTGAACACAAGCAACGTTTTTTGAAGTGTACAAGTCATCCCTGGTTCGGGAGGGCTTGGCAGCAGAAAAGATTTGTGCCCAAATCTTGAAACCGACAAGAAAAATTAATTAATCCCAATGGCAGCCCTGTCACCCACCAGGCTGCATTTTTCCAGATCCAAGCTGTTTCATCTATATTGTGGACATGGCTTCATTGACCAGAGCATATCTATAAATGTGACTATCAATTTTCCTAACCCCAAATCATCTGAAGCCTTGTGTCCCACACTGACTTTCTGCGCAGAGGCTGAGCTTCCTCACTACTATAAAATTGCTGGAAATTAAGGTGCCCTATGCAAAGGGTTTGAACCTTGTCCAGTAATGGAATTCAATGCAATATTAACACTCTCACTGGTCCTTTCCACTGTAAATATACTGGAATGCTGCTGTAAAACCAGCAGTTTTGTCTACTGAACTCTTACCCTTGAACCAAATCATAATGAACACAGGCATTATGCCCACAGACCCAGCCTGCAAACAATAGGAGCATTAAGCTAACTCTTTGAGATTTATGACAGACCTATCTGCCTTCTACATGCATTTTATGGGCATTTGCAATAAATTAGTTAGTGAGGCCAGCTCAGTGGCACAGAGACAGTATCATGCATAGCCAAGTAGCAGAACTGGGTATATCGCAGGACTGGTCATGGCTCACTGAAATGATAGAGGGCTGGAGCTTCAACCAGCCAGGAGAGGGGCAACCACATATCACAGGGCAGCAGCACCTGCTGGGTGCTCACTGACTACATTGATAATGCCGTGAGAGAGCTCTCCTTCCTTAGCAGCCTCTGGAAACAAGGATGAGGAGCTGCACTAAAATCCTCCATGAAGTACAGTGACGTTACTCCTCCAAAGATCGCTTTGTCTGGGTGAATTTAAATAATTCAATTTAGGATTTGAAGTTTTTGTTCTTCCAGCTTTGGTCATTCCAAGGTTGGGACACAAAGTAGTAACAACTCAGCAAAAGGGAGGATAAATAGTTGGTTTGCAGGAAGGAGAGACTATTGACCTGGGTCATGATACAGCCTTAAGTTTTATCCTTTGGAGCCCAACTCAAAAACAGAGCTCCTAGGAGAAATCTTGAATTGTTCAGACATGAAAATCCCAGCAAACAAAATTTTTGCCCAGTTATCTAGAGCTACAGGAATTAACCAGCTTATGTCTATATTACTATTTCCTCTATAATCTTGACAATTGAATGCAGTGTGTGTCACTTCCATTTTACAGCCACAGCTAAAGATTTCTGCTCTTACAGGAAAAACACGTAGCTTCATCATGATCTCCAAGGCCAACAGGACAGCAAACTTATGGGGAGAAAGGATGACCAGGATGAGGTTCAGTGCTGAAGTAATTTAATGAAGTAAGACGGTTTTCTTCTCTGTCTTTACAATGGTCTGCTACACATTACACAAACCTTCTATTTTTAGCCTTTCCGCTTTCCCTTATTCCTCCAGATTATTTTTTTAATCCCCTTGCATTGGCCTCCAGAGCCTGTTTGGAGCAATATTGTGAAGCAAATGACCAGACATAATGACTTTCCAAGGTCCTTGTGATTCCTTATTAACATTCAGTTAGCATAAGTCCTGACTTTATTATTGACTACATTGAATACACAATACACTGACCTCTGCCACCTGCAACTAAATCTCTTCCTGCAGATCTATCAAAGTGATTTCATACACAGAGGAAGTAGAAGAAAACAAAGCAGTAGCTACTTATCTTTTTTTGTCCTGAGAAACTTTAACACTCTGTGGGAAAGACTGCTTCCCCTCATGGTGTTTTCAACCATTAGTATTCCATGCTTTTATTGCTGTGGCTAAACACTGAAGCATTATCTCAAAAAATCAGGGAAGAGGGGAAGTACTAAACAAAATCCCTCATTTTTAATTTAATCTTGGTAGAAGCAAAGTGGTGACAGAGAACCTCAGCGAAACTTTGTTTTAAATACATGCCTGTTAAGTTGCTTGTGGAAAAAAATGTGTAAGTTACTAAAATACTGTAGCATCTTCAGGTACCAAGCAAGGCAGTACGTGGGCCATGAGAAAGTGCATGAAAACAAATAATATCTATACCACAAAATATCTGGGGAATTTTTTTCCTCTTTCTAATGTTCATGAAGTTTTTTTTTTTTTAATTCCTGAGAGAAGGGTGGTGCACACAGAACTGCACTTTAAGGAGTAAACAAGGTCATTCCTGTGGTAAATTCAGGTGCAAACCATGCTAAAGTCACGTTAAAGAACTTACGAGCCACTTATGGCAAGCATTTCACAAAGCTAAATCCAAGAAAAACCTTCAGCTTAAGCAACTCAGAACTAAGACAAGACAACAGAGAGCCAGAAGTACATGCTCCAAAAGCTTTCCAATGCAGAGCTACCAAGGGTACTTTGCTGCTAGGTTTCATCTTATGAAGACACAGAATTTGGCAACATTTTTGCCGGAAAAGTTGGGAAATGTCTCACAGCAGACTAACCTGAGGGATTAATCCTCTCTTGTGAGCACAGGAGGCCAGGAATCAACCCCATAAGGCAATCCCTTCTGAGACCTATAAAATCAGATACAATGGATGCCCAGTCCTCGTCTCTACTATCACTTAACCTGGTTGCTAGACCTACACCTTGAAGAGCTCATGCTCAAGTAAAGCCACATCTTTGCTTCCAGGTGACACATGGAGTTCAGGAATAAGGTCCCATTCTTCCCAGCCTTCTTAGAAACTCAGAAAAAGGAAAATAAAATATCCTTTACAAATCTCCATTAACTATCCTAGAGGGAAAACTTGTATTTCATTGACTGTAGTTTATGCAAATAGGATCAGAAGAATTAACATATTGGAAGGAGCTGACATTTGTCCTGATATATTGAATCGTTAGCATGACAGAATCACTTAAGCTGGATCCACTAACATCAGGTTTCCTCTCATTATTGACCCCTGCAGAGTAGGCCTGACAAGTGGAACTGCTGCAAAGTTCATTAATAATGTGAAATAAATCAATTGTTCGGGAAATACTGAAAACGGATGACACTGAACTCAGACTTTTTGCAAATTCAGCACATACCAGTTTCCATCAAGGACACAAGTTATAACAACGTCCTTTCCTGACCTATATTCAGGAGCTATGCTTTACTCCTAGGCAAGCTCACAGAGACACTGGGAATGGTGCCATTACTGGAATAACGCCCTTCACTAGAAAATGAAAAGCAATATTACCCTGTGGACACCGACACAGATACCTGTAGACATTTTAGCTTACTGATTGACACCTCCAGCATGAATTATGGGCAGGACACAAACTCCAAGTGCCAGGCTTTGTTTTCATCTGAAGGTACAGAGAAATACATCTTCTAACAGACTGGCCAGGCTGCTTTCTCCAACGTGGACACTACCCAAGCTAACAAACACACTTTCTGCCTTATATCCCTCAGAAGCAGAAAATCTTATTCTCAAACAAAAGTTATAAAGAATAGACACAGTGAAAAGAAAGTTGAAAATCAAGTTCCCTTGCCTGTGTTACTGCCAGAACTTAGAGGGCCAAGTGCTGTGACATTTCCTACCATCAAGTGAAAAATGCAAACCGAGTAATAGACTTGATTAATGCTGCTTTTTGTGGCTCACAAAATGCCCATGAACAGATTGAGATTTCCATTAATATATTCATGGTTCAAGTTTAGCCTAGTTTTGGATATTTTTTTTAACTGCTTTATGGAGATGTTTGATTTTTTTCTGCAAGAGCACAAGCTGGTTGGAAATATTTGACACATGGTAATTAAAGCAGAATGTATCTGAAAAAAGCTATTGGTGCACGCCACATGGTGTTTGTCAGCCTTGAATAAGGTGAGTGCAACTCAGGCAAAACAGAAGAGTTCAGAAAAACCTAAGTTATATGAGATCCTGATAAGGTGCAGTTGCAGCATAGAGTCAGAAAACAACAAGAATTAAGAACTCAGGCTTGATGGTTTCATGGCAAATGCAGATTTACCCACAAAACCTAATTCCTCAGAACAAGGCAAGGTATTTTTGGCAATTATAATGAATTTTCCCACTTTTAAATTTATCTATCCTTATTATGCATGATAACAAATGAAGGCTACACCCAAAACCTGCCCACCAACTGAAATTTCAGGTTTTGGATTAAATAGCATTTTTTCCACCTTCACAGCACTACGGACTTGCGTGCAGTAAGGAACCACATACCAGTGATCACATTTTCAAAATTACACAGGGCTCTTGAGAATCTCTGTTGGCTCATAATTTTTTTAAGAGCTGATCTTCTGCAAAGATTATTCCCCAAAAACTGCTGAATCAGGAAAGGAGTTGCCAGCAGGTCAAGAGAGATAACTCCCCTTGACTCAAGCCCCTGTGAGAGGCATCTTTTTTCTAGAGGCCTGCCAGCCTCAGGACGGATTTTATCTTAATAAATATGGCTCCTCAAGGCATCTAGCAAAGTTTTT
This sequence comes from Oriolus oriolus, assembly GCA_013400235.1. Lineage (NCBI taxonomy): Eukaryota > Metazoa > Chordata > Aves > Passeriformes > Corvidae > Oriolus > Oriolus oriolus. Next base: position 89,393 of record VXBT01003077.1, read on the forward strand.
ACATATCCTTTCCCATTTTTTCTCTATACTTCTTTTTCACCTCCAGTATTTAACTTACTTTCCTCCTGTCAAGTTTAGGTCTTTTTTGCCCATTCTTCTCTTTTCAGTCTTTGAGTTTCTTACAAATGGAAAGAGATCTTCCAACTCATGAAATTAAAACTCAGCTTCTGTGCACAGGAGTGTTGTCACAGATTTTAAAAGAACTTATTTTCTTATCCATCATGACACTATCCGGCACAGTTCCACAAGTCTTGTAAACCTTCAGTCATATTCTTGCTCTAAACTCCAAGCATGGCAAATATTAACAGAAGGAGAATTTGTGAATCAAGATCTGAAGCCACAGCTTTACTATAGCTGACACCAATCCACATAATTCCAATGCAGAGCTGAAAGTTGCATATAGACTTTTACAGTTGCCACCCATGCAAGTATAGCAAAGTACCCTCAAAACACAAGTTTAAAAGGCACAATCCTCCTTTAGTTGAAAAAATGGAGTTATCAGGAAGTCACCTGTTTTGTGCTCAGCAATATAATCCAGGAGAAACCCAACATCTGTTAATCTCCACATATAAAACCCACCCTTTCCCCCACACCCTCCAGTTCCTTGACATACTATTGCTGTTTGAAGGAGCCTGCAAAGAGGCCTGGAATCCCATCATGACTGATGATTGTGCTGGTAAACTACAGAGTAGGGAAAGTGTTCTTCCATGTACAACAGTTTCTGCTCTTGGCCTTTTCTTCTAAAACCCTACACTTGCCAAGGTTTAAATTATTGATTCTGTTATTTCTGTGCTAGCACTTTAATTTAGCACCCCCCAAAATGACAATTATGATACTGTCATGACTGTTGTGGTCTCCATTGCGGCCTTTCAGTCAGATTCTTTTCATTGGTTCATCATTCTTTACTCTATCGATTACTTCCATCAACATCTTTCCTCCAGCTCGTACAGACCTGATGAGGACAGGTAGAACAAACACTGCAATGCAGAGTCAGCTGTTTGCTCGCAGATTTGAAAGGCAAAGCATTCCAGGAAGGTACACTGAGTGCTCAGCCAAGTGCATGAGCTTTGTCACTACATGATATAGAGAACACTCGAGTATCTCACACCCTTTGTGATGAACAGCAAACTGTAGCTAAATGTGTAACTTAAACTCATCTCTAATTGTCCTCCTGGTATTCTGATATCTTTATGCTGTGCCTCAGGTATTTAAGATTTGCATGTTTTGTCACACACTGCTTCCTGAAAATTATTTATTTTAGAAAATAAAGGCTTGAACCCCATGTTCCTGGTGCATGAGTATTTATTTCACTTACATGAGAAGGTAAGGCACATACAGAGGCTGAATTGGGCCCTCCGCACTTCTCCCTCCTGACACGTTACCCTGTGTAACAAAGGCCCAAATCTGCTCCCCTTCTGTTTCTTCTCCATTTGGCCACTATTGAGATGTAGATCCATAAACTCTATTATTTTCCTAGGTACCTGTTTTTACGCCAATTCCCAAATCAAACTGAATCATCGCCAGGGTTCATACCATTGACTTATTACTAAATTACACCCTCTGTTCTAACTAGGCTGCCTTCTTGCCATCCCAAAGCCTGGAGTAACTACCTGAACTGTTCTTTAACTAAAACTCAAAAGTAAGCATGGCAAAAGTCATCTGCATACCCTGCCTTTAATCTCTTACTTTCATTTATTTATTTTGAAAACATCACTGCAATTTATTACCTTAGCGAGCAATTTAGGAGACTTTTCCTCGCACCTGGAATTCAACACATGCAGCTGAAGCTCTCGGTTGAGTGATGCACCATCTTTCACCTCAGGAACACCAAATGACTGTGCCAGCAAGTTGCCCTTTCAGAAGCAAAGGTATTTGCTCCTGCTTTTTTGTTTGTTTCACTCAGTTTGAACCACTGTAATGCCCTTTTTGCCAGCCTCCCTGAACACACAATTAACAGGCGGAGGCTGCAGCTGGTACCAAACATTGCTGCTGGGATTCTGACTAGCACCAGATGGAGTAAGTGTGTAATTCCACCTCTGTCTCCATCGTGCCAGTCAGATTTCACATTAGCTTCCAGGTGCTCTCCCTGACCTGCACAGCCCTTTAAAATCTTCCATCATTCTTTCTCACTGATGGGATAGTGTTTTATACCATTTCATGCTGGTCTGCTGTAGTGCACTGGTAGCTAAGTGTTCCTGCACCACAGAAGTGGGCATGATAGAAGAGTCTGAATAAACTATAAGGGCACAACAGCAGAAGAAAATGTTCTCCTTTTTAATAAATCATTTGAAAAGATATTTTTAAAAATTACTTTTTATTAAAAATATGAAGAGCAACACAAACAGTTGAGCATTGCAGACTTCGATAGATAATCTTTACTGTGCCCCACATCCTCAAATAACTTCAAACTAAAAAAAAAAATATATTCTAAGAAACCTGCATTATTCATAAATTTAAAAACTCAATCTGCTCTGGACTGTAGTTTGAACATATATGGATCTCTTTTTATTGTTGAAGCATTTCTACCAAAAAGTTAGAGCCCATAGTACAGTAGTAGAGTGCTACTTTCTGCACACCTCTCTTTCCCTGTGAGTCCCTGGCTGAATGCATCAGGGATGCTGCTGTCCAGCATGTGCCTAGGCAGGAAATTTGCCCTTTCTCTTTTGAATTGCTTGAATTTACCACTTGAATCAGTAGGACACGTGATGGAGGAAAAAACCCCATAGCTATCTCAAAACCAAAGTAGCTCAGCTATGAGAGAACAGGGGTAAGAAGCTCCCAGTGGCTTCTGTTAACTCATGAAGTCTCTTTAAAGGTAGTCCAGTTAACTAGAGCCCACAGTGGTGTAGAAGTTGCCAAGTTCAGCAGGGCTAAAGCATCCTGGCTAAGGGTTTTCAGTGGTTTTGAGACTTCCTTAAAGCTACAGTTTAAAAACTGATCCAGTTTTTTGGAACAATCAAGTAAACTCCCTTCAGCTTTGTTGAAGATTTGTGCTCAGCTATGAACCTTAGAAATCAGCCAGAGTTGTTTTCATTTTGGTTTTTATTTCAACCATGTAATGAAGACAAAGCAGCTGCCACAATCGTAACAGCTGTCAGAGTGTTTCAGCAGCAGCAGACAATTGAGAACAACCTGGCCTGGGTTAGGGCTACTGCCCCAGAAACTCAAGGGTGTACACAAAAATTACTGTGGCAACCATCCCTGACCCACTTCCTAACACAGAGGGAGCATCTGCCAGGTCCAGAATGGCATATAGCACCAACATATTCTGCGTGTGAGCATAACTCCATGCAGGTCCCTTTCAGAAGTAAACACTCCTTATTTCAGCTTTTTTATTTCTTTAAATTAGCCAGTGTAGTTAACTGTGCTACTACAGAAGTGGGAATCACTTGCTAACTAGATTTACTATACCCCACAGAGCCCAACCCACACACTAGAAAGTGCAGTTTTCTCCCATTTTCCCCTCACTTTATTTTTAAACTAGTAACTAATGTTTTTAAGCCCCTTAGTAGATGCAGTCTTTGTGCCATAAACTGTGTTCACAATGACAACCAACATTTCAGAAGTAGCAAGAGAGAAGGGGTAACCCTGAGTTGCTACTGGTCAAAGCCACCAGTGCAACATTCTGTGCAGAGAACAGCATGGTACAGCACTGACCAAAAACCAGTCATCCTCAGAGAGCTGCAATGAGGATGCTCAGCTTTTTAAAAGCCAGGAGAATTGAATTAGCATGGAAATAAATCTACTGCCCATGGATTGAATTGTTTCCTGTGCTTCATTACCTCACTGTAGCTATGAGAACCTCCACCCATTTCACCACAAGTACCCCCCTCATCCTGTACCTTTACCTTGCCTTTATGCTTCTATTTGCAACTGCATCTTCTTTCAACCTTCCTTCAGGAAAGTTTGCTTTTCACACACAGGTGGGTCTCTGCCTATCTTTATCTAGCAGACTTTATTATCAGTAAAACCCAAAAAGACAAATTCATCCTTTGTGCTGATACAATTGACTTGTCATCTACTTTTACAGCTAATTAGCTCTTTAGTAGATGATGGTGGATGTCAGAGGTCATCTGATAGCTGATCCCGCTAAACTGACCGTAAATATTTCTTTCCAGTTGTACATGATTGCCTCTTACTGCTACATTCTCTCTTAAATTAACATGGCACATTTAACCTACTTATTCAGAAGGAAGAGTATTAAGCCTGGATTAAAAAAATTACAGTTTCATAAGGTACTAGCACTCAGAACCAAATCTTTCACTGAAGGCCTGACCTAGTAGGTGAGGGTGCCGGAGACATCTAATTAGATCCTGGTAACAGCAGTCCTGAGCCATGTTTTCTCTTGACATTTACAGCTCTCAGTATCAATATCTATGGACTATGTATTGTGCATTACAGGTATGTTGTTAATCAGTGTCTATGCCCAAGGGATTCCAACAGGACAGGGTACAAAATTAGAAGTCTATACGTCAAAAGATTTGCAAAGTAATTAATTGGTAGAACATTCCTGGGACCAACAAACAAGGAGCAGTGAGAACCACTCCCCTTTCACTGCAGGGCAGCTCAGGAAAAAAGTCTTTCTGGCTGCACAGCAAGGAAAAAAAAAATCACTAGATATTTAGAGTTGCCAGTAAAACAAAGGACATTGTTTTATTGCCATTTAAAATAAAGGTCCCTTTTCAGTTCATCAGAAGTTTCATAAAGCTGAAGTTACTGAATCTAAAGAACACAAACGTGTACACAGTTTTAGGAAAAACCCCCAAACATACAAAAATAAAATACTTAACTTGTAAAATAGACCACAGTAGTATCAATATTTTTCACCCAAGAAGTTTCCCATGTGTTTTTCTTACAGGATTTCAGCAATACGCAGCAAGGATGTAGAGAATACCTCATTTAGGGCCCCTGCCTAGCACTTGGCACCTAGAGCAGGGTTTTGCTGCCTCTTCCCCCTGAGAGCAGGCTTGTCCAGTCCCCTTCATTTCACTTGTATGCATTTTTCCAGAATTAAACACAATGGCTATATGTGGTCTATAGCAAAAGTATATCCTTGGTTAAGGGGAAGGAGCTGTCTGTGAGCTTCCAGCATGACTCCAAGAGGAGGCTCCAGAATTTTGACAGCTGGTAGCTTCCAAAGAAGCCTTGTTACCAGGAATAGCTGTGTTTCCTGAGAAGCTTCCCTACACACGTCTGTAACTGCAGCACCACAGGGGATTCTACACAACAACAAGCATTTCCAGGGAGCTGTTGGGGCAGCACTGCTGGGAGGCACAAGGGAGCACCCTCAGGCTACCCCTGAACAGCACAAGGGGACAAGGCAGGACTGGGGAGCCCCTGGAGGCTGCTCAGGGTGGGCAAGGCTTGCTCCCACACAAGTTACCACATCACAGCTGCATCCTGCCACAAGAGGCTCCTCAGCCCAGCCCAGTCAAGGGGAGCTGCGAGCACAAAGAGCAGGGGATGGTGCTGTGGCTCCACAAGCTGTGCTGAGCAGCAGCTTTCATTTAATCAAATGTTATCTCCAGAAACCACAGCTGCAGCTGAGGCCTCTAAGAAACACGGCTTCTCCTGGGAGCCCTTTCCCATGCTTCAGTGAGAACATCAGAATATTTGCCTGGGTGATGTGCCAGCAGTTTGGATTTGTACCTGGAACGTCAGCAAGTAGAAAGCTGCAGTCTGCAGGGTGAGGGAGAAGGACCTGCACTGTGCAATACCCAGCTCTCCACGATCCTCAAGAGCTTCCTCCTGCAAACTCTCCTGCTTACACTGCTTGGATAGTTTTAGCCTAATACCAAACAGGTTCAAGAGAACATGATGGGTAAATAAATGCCAAATTACAGTCACACACGCAAAAGTCAGAGGAGGGAATGCATGTAAGACACACTGCATGAGCTATGGGCTGCTGTTTCTAGCAGTTCGAGGGAGTCAAGTTCTTGACACAAAACCCCGTCTAGGTCCTGTTTTGTGCCACTGGATGATACATACACAACCAAACCAAACCATAACACATCAAGGCTTTTCAGGCCTTACCTAAACAGAGAAACTAGACATGAGTTACATTTCCTATTACGATTGATTATCAACCTTGTTTCTAAGGTAGTTTAAAAAAGTATTTTAGTTTTCCATCAACACATAATAAAAAGATAATTTGTCATGTGGTTTTACCCTGTCTAGAGCTTCAGCAGATATTTACTGTTCCATGGCTGACCAAAGTAATTGCAAGGATTCCAACGCAGAAGTTCCAGAATACAAGAAAAAAATCTTTACAATATCAATAGAAAACTGTCTTTTTTCCTAAGCTTGTGATCAAAACATCTCATCTTTGAGCAGAGGGAACACTTCACACCACCCTCATCCTAAGCAGCCTCAAACAAGCCATGCAACTTTTCTGTGGCACACCATGCACTCAGAAGTTGGGGTGCTCACATTCCTTTCCTGTGATGCAACTTTAGATAAAGTGCCTTAGTTCAGGGACCTTGTCTTCCAACTGGCCTGGCCAAGAGGGTTTTGCTGCTAGCCATCTAATTTTAAGGTACATTTCATATTTAACTCAAGACACTACTATTTGTTGTTGTGTACAGGTAGAGGGGGAGTTATAGATTATCTTATGCAATGCTTCCCCATTTTGCAGCTGCAGTCAAATAGTGGGCAAAATTCTGAACAGTCGTTGATAATTTTTCCCTTAGCTTGATGGTCCAGCTGCAGGGGAACATATAGATGTGAATGGGAAAAGGACAGCTAATATTTCAAGAACATTTTGGAAACAACCTCACAATATCATACTAGCAGTATATTGCTGGTTCCCAGTTAAACAGCTTTGGAGAGCCTGTTATCAAGGATAAATTACCAAAATTTAAATATTTAGGAAGTATAGGAGAGTTACTTCTGTCACTTACTAGAAGAACAAGCTTAAGCACAAATTTTTAGCTTCAAACGCCATGCAGCCAGAACACCCACTGTTTTATACAAGCACTTCTTTAATATTAGATATTTCTGGCATTCACAGCTGTCTTCACTGGCAATTGCTTGAAAATCATTTTGCTATTCTTTCTGTATTAAGAAATCAATGCCCCTTTTTTATCATTTATCTATCCAAAGTTCCTCCTAATTTATTATCAGTTCATTAATGTACTGCCTACTACGTTTCAAGATCATTAAAGAAGTTAAATAATATCTTAAACCTTCTTCCTCAGCATTTTGTCCCTCAGAGCTGTATTGTATGTACGTGATTAAATTCACCTTACTGTTTCAAGTCTGGTCACCCCTCACCTCTCCTCGTTTTTTTTAAGGCGAAAAGATTTGAATTTCCAACCTTATAATTTTAAGTGTAACTAATAATTTCTTCTAGAGAACAGTCATCCTCTATTCATCAAGCCCTATGTCTTCCCTTCCTTTCAAGCAGAAATATCTTAGATAATTCTAAGACTCCACCAGGATGGTTGCCAGAGCCTCTCCACGCTAAGTTTCCCTGGTTACTTTTGTGTTCTGCTCCAGTAGCCATCTGGGAAAAACAAAACCGTGCCTGTCAATAGAATCATCTGTCCACAGAGGAGACCCAGCTGTCTTCCCTGATCTTCACTGGACCCCGTGTACGTCACTCACCTGCATCTCCTGTCCTCAGCCAGGGGAAGGAATTCTCACCTGGATCAGGTACCTCAGAGATGCTCACTCTGTGTTGGTCCCCTGTGTCAGCTGAGCCAGTGGATCTATTTCTCCATTTCAGTGTGGTGGTTAGCATGAGATACACTGGCTCCCCATACATCTTTGTGCCAATAATATATACTTACTGTTTCTGCTGTTAAGGGGTTTTTCTTTTTGGTGATATGGAACACCAGTTTTGAGCTGTGCTGATGCCCAAGTCATTTCTGCTTTTCCCACATTCCTGAGGCTGCCTTTCCAAGCTGAGTTTGTCATTCACAAACAGGACTATTTCTGAGTGCAGTCCTAAACCCAAGAAAGCCTCTCGCTTTGTGTCAGCAACACTTTCACTCAGTCAGGAGATGGAGGCCTCTGCCTTAAATTAAGAATGACTTCAATGAAGAATGATATGCCAATTCCATCAGCTATGGATAGCCTATATTAGTTTATCACTAATAAACTACAGCAGTATGACTGTCACATCTGATTAACAGGACCTTTCATCTAACTTAATTTACACACCGCAGGTCTAACTTCTCCCATTTTCTTTCCAGTCATTCAATGCCCTGGGAACTCTCTCTGCACACAGTCCATCCCAGCTCACCAGTAGAGTCCATTATAACACATCAGGCTATTCTCTGACGTGTCTCAGAATAAAGTTACAACTTAATGCCAAGCACAAGATTAAATGCTCAGCTCAAAGAATCGGATTCAGTCAGTGTTCAAAGGAGATTGCTTTAGTGAATGAGATGCAGCAAAGCCAAAAACACCTTCCCAAGAGCTGGCTGCTGCCAGGACAGCATGCCAGTTTGCTGAACAATACAAATGCCCTGCTCTCATTTCCACCCTGTAACACACCATCTGTTTTTACTACTTCTCCCTATCTGGCAGGCCAGACGGCAGGAAAACCCACAAAGTTGTGTTCTGACAAACAAACCTCAGCAATCCTCAGTTCTAACTTGCCAGCTGTCTGGAAAAGATGAGAGGGAACAGTGAAGCATGTCAGATGAAGGTGAAGGCTAAGAGAAATTACTCTCTCAACTGGAAGGGACTTGGTTTCAGATTAAGTAAAACAACTCCCATTGATACAAACTGCGGGAGGGCCGTGTTAGCTACTTTTGAGGTAACTGTCCCAGTCCTGGGGAGATGACTTAGACTTGTCCTACCTTTCCTAATAGCAGGGCAGAGTAACATTTACAGAGAGTACTTCCCACACTAGGGACTGATCCTGTATCTCTTGAGACAAATGCCAAGGCTTGGACTTCAGTAACTCAGGGTAAGGCAGAAGCCAAGGCTTACTGAGAGCTAAAAGCAGCAATGAACAGCCCTGGCAGAGGACTGGATCTACAAGCAGGTATTGCAAATGTCACTCTGAGCTGAAAGAAATACTTTATTTAAGATCAGTTTCTACTTCAATTAAATGAGGTCAAGGATCACACAGTATCAGTCAAGATGCCAAACTATGTCACTTCCTTTAGTGCTCTCCAGTTTTTTTTTGTAACAATACTTGGCCAGACAAAAGTACATCATTAACTAATTGGTATGATGTATTCCTTTAACTCTCCAGCTTCTGTGCTTGGCAGAGTATTCACAGCATTACAGACACTTATAAGAGCAGCAACTTGGATCTAAATATAATTTAGCGATTTACGACTGAATTAAAAACCTTAGCAGTGGATTTGTGACCTGTGATGTGATTTTTTTTTTTTTAAGGTAGGCAAACCTTATTTTCACATTTCAGTTACATCATTCACGCACACTGCAGTTACAGCACCTTACACAAACTGAGGACTCCAGTGAGGCAGAGCTCCTCATTGCACACTGAAGATTGCCAAGCACACATTTCTGCATGGGAGTTGTCCAGGGGAGGGGTTGGAATACAGTTGCTGCATACATTTCACTGTTCTTCCAAGAGTCATCTGTTACTCAGATGCCCTAATGCACCCAAACCAATTAATCTCACCTCACAGTGGGTAAAGACTGGCTCCACCAGCCTGCCTGCCATACCTAGTGTTTGCCTTTTCCCTTCAAGGAGTACAGTTTGCTCTTAAAGAAGAGGACATGACCCTTCTGTGTGCATCTTGGTGCAGATATCTGAGGTTTTCAACCATTTCCAGCATCACAGGGTATTTTTCATGTCAGCCTCCTATGAATTCCCCAACAACAGGTCATCTATTGATGAAGCACACATTGCTTGTTCTGGGTTTCATATGCAGCAGTTACATTTAAAACAGACAAAGGCTGCTAGAGGCAGATTTTCCATCCTCTGCCTTTCTATCAGCTTGCTGATGCCTAGTGTCAAACTTGCAGTTCTGGCCTGCTTGCTCCACATCTGCTGTGCATCCATTTTGAAAGCCAGAGATGGCATAGACAAGATCAATAGAGGTTATGGTGGGACGAGAGCAGCTATGAACATTAGATTGTTTTTACTGTGTAACCAAATATACGGGGGCTATAACCAACGGGATTTGACTGAAAATCCGGGCAGCTCCTAGAAATAGCAGGCAAGATGTTCCCAGACACACTGATGGGTACAAGGAAAACAGTGGAGCAAACAGTTTGTCTGTTTAGGATTAATTTAGTTCCTTCATTGTTTCTTAATACAACTTTTTTTTGGTCAGCTATCAAGCTCTCGTAACACAAGCCCCTGCTTTGAGCTGCAGTGCTGCCTAGGTGTTGCTAGCAAGCCTCCTTTATTTATTTTGGGTTTTGCTGGGTTTTTTTAAGCAGCATAGTAGAACGAGTTATGCTTTCTTCATGTCACAGGCCTCCTGGGCTGATTTTGTACACACAGAAAAAGAAGCTTCTGGCATTTTTCACATTTCAACCAGCAGTGGCTTGGCTGCATTATCAAAGCAGGGCTGGCAGATACACAGAGCAGAGCATCCAAGACCCACCGCAGACGCTGCCTGCACAGATGAACTCATAGCACAGATACTGCTGGGCCACAGCAAGGAGGCCAGGGGAAAAATAAAAACCAATGGAGACGGGCCTGAGCCACGGCTGTAAAGAATCTGCTTTTCTTAGCAGGTGCTTTAAGCTCCAACATCTGCTGACCATATAAATCAAAGAAGCCCCTACAACTATTTACGCAAATGAATGACGTGAACATATAAATACACTCTAAGGTTTTTTCCCTATTACTATTCTTGGCACTGAACCCATAGAGAAGGTTCAGAAACTTCTTGTCAGCTAGAAGGGTTATGATGAGAAAAATACCTAATCAACAGGTGTGTGGCTTGCGGAGGAATTCTCAGAGATTTTTTTGAATAAAAGATTCAATAAGACTACCTCAGGTATTTGAGAATAGGGCTCCTTCCTACTTTTAGCTCTATTGTATTCTCAGCTCCCAGAATTGAGTCCTGAGTTTATTCAAATGAAGTATTACCAACTTTATTTAAAAGAGGATTTTGCTTCTATTTATCATGGAACTCATTAAAAAGAAAGTAAAGCTTTCAAAACACTCAGATGATATCCAGTTGAACTTCATCAGCTTTCAGGTGTGACAGTGTCACATGGTTGCATCATTTGTCTCCTAATTACAAAATGCAAGCAAGTCCTTATAAAATTGATATTCTATTCTACACCTATTCACCTATCCCCCTGTATTACAGCAATGAGCTCCTCACACCTTGAGGAGCTGCCCTTTTTTGCACACCCTTACAGAATACCTTTTTCTGAATTGGAAGTTTCATGCTTGAATCATTATCCTGGCAAAAAAATTAAAAAGTGTCTGTTGACCCTGTACATGTGTCTCTAATAGAAAAAAAAAAAAAAAAAAAAAAATGAAAAAGAGCTATTTCATTCACAGGGACTTAATTATGTGAAAGCCATAACTAAGCTAAGCTAAAGAAGTGTTCTTTGATAATGCTGAATAATGATTAATTTGCAGCATTCTCCTTTTCCCCCTGCCCTGGTACACATCTTGTGTACATCACACAGCCTTTCTGCTGACATGGCTTGAGACAAAGCCCTTTCTAGCCCTATCTCTGGCACAAAAAGCTGGAGTGTCTGCTTAGTGTCTGGCACAAAATGTGTCTTGCCCCATCTGATATTCACAAAGCCAGAACACAATCCCTATTTTCTGCTGGGCTTGTTTCTCTGAGACATAAGGCCACACAAACTGCATGTCCAAACCAAAAGGCTGCAGCGAGTGATTCGCTCACGCCTCACGCTCAGTCCAGGAAGCTCCTCCAAGCTCACAGGCTGCCTGCTGTTCCCTCACACTGTCAGTCCCACCAAGCAACAGCTTCTGGGCTGACAGGGAAAGCCTGAGTCTGCTCTTGCTGCTCAGCCCAGCCAAAGCAGCTGGGTGGAATCAGTGTGAAGGAGAGGAGGTCATCCTTTGTACCCCACACCTGAGCCTCCTTCCACTGGTACCCACACAGCAGTACTTCAAGGCAAGGGGAACCTGCATCATGGCAAATTCTGAAAATTCCTCTCCACTCCCCAGGGGAAAAAAAAAAAAAAAAAAAAATCAGTCTGCCAAAACAGAATATGAGCTCCAGAAGGAGTTCTTTGAGTTTCACTGGATGCTTGTATTAGACACATATACAAGTGACATCCTACAGGCCCTTCCCAATGCAGACAGTGCCGGACACCCCTGCTCTGCCACTCCTGTCTCAGAGGATATGAAGTCAACAAGTAGTCCCACTTAGCTCCCTGTGACTCCATCATGTGGAGCAGTTCCTATCAGTTGGTCAGCCCTGTGATGTGGCCTCATATTTGGTAAGCAATTTAATTTTTCTAGTGCTTCCTTACTCTCCTTTCAGAAACACACAGAGATGAGGCATCTAAAATCCAAAGACCACATATGAAGGCTGCTCTCCTTTAGCACTGTCTTAAGAATGGGGACTGTGTGCACGTTGGCTGATTCCAAAAGAGTTTCTGTTCCTTGATGAAGATTTCATATAATGTGAAAAATCATCCATTGCCCGGCTGGTTCTGTCTATGGTGAATGCCTCTCTTTATAGGAACACTCAGACAGATGCCCAGCAAGTAAAACAGTCATCTTCCAAAGCAAGTTTTCCAGTGCAAGAGACCTGGCAAACAGGAGTTTCCTACTCCCTGCTGTCACTGGATGCCAGAACTACTACTACAGAGAGATACACTCATGGCCTGGCGTGAAGTGCCCCCTCCTCTTGAATGGGAAGCTGCAGAACTTACAGGCAGGGTTTATGCCTCGAGATCCTGAGCCCACGATGCTTTCTGGTCTGTTTTGCAGACAGAAAAATCCCACATCAATTTTCATCGGCAGTTTTTCAAATTACTAGCCTAATACGCTGGAGCTACAGGTTAAACCCAGAGTGTCGAATGTTTTCCTTGTTGTATCCTGTCACTGATGAGATACAATCTGTGCAGTCACTTGGAATGCCTAAGAACCTGCTGCAGAAAATGCTCTGTTATGCTGTCAAGAGTAATGGCTGAGTATTGAAAAATAACTGCATGCAGCCATCTACTCACAGAAGAGATATTAAAGACAGATACAATCATGTTTATTAAAGCTCATCCATCCAAAGCAGTGCAACATATCACTTGGCCACTAGAGAACAGGTGCCGAGCATTTTAATAAAAAGAATTAAGACTTCTATAAAAAGAAGTCCGAGTTGAGAATGTTCATGGACGTCAAAAAAACCCAAACAACAAAAAATCACTTCTCCGTAGAAAATACAAGCGAGTCAAGAATGCATCCTCATAATTCATTTGAACAAAAGGTATATTTGCAGCAAAGTAGAAAATTACCACCTCAGAGCAGTAAAAACATGCCACAGAAAATACACTAACAGAGAAAAATTTTATCAGACTTGATTTGCATTCTCAGCTTTGAGCTCTCCTGCATGGTATGCTTTCACTCTTACCCTATTTACTCATTCTAATACTGCAAGTGATCTGAAAAAAAAAATCAATGAGAACATTCCAAGAATAAAGTAAATAATGAAAAATAATGGCTGTCTATCCCTAAAAGACTAATTCCTTTTATCTTAGTCAGACCTCACCAAAATATCGTTGAACCAAAAAATTATATTAATGATTGATATTGATTGATATTATTGGCCTGGATTTAACATAGGCCATTTTGCAATGTATCAGAGTAAAAAGTGGTGTAAGAAGACTGTAGAACAGTGGTAAGTATTTAAATGCCACGTGAGAGCTTTATAAAACAAGCAGCAGGGCTGGGAAATAAGTAAATCCTTGCAGGAACTAATAAGCTCCCGTCTGCGCAGTGGAGTTCACAAAATGGCAATAGCGTGTCATTAGGCTGGCACGGCAGCTGAATCCCTAATACACCACAGCAGAGCACGTGCAGGACCACGTCTGGAGTCACGGACTGCTGCTTCATGCTGGGGAACGCTGGGAGGGTCATGGCCCTTGCACAGGGCAGGGATGGCCACGGACTTCTGGAGTGACACAACACACAGGCTCGTGTGGCTTGGCATCCCCGAATGGGTTGCAGGTGTCCATTTCATTCAGAGCTCCTCTGCACCTCTGCCATAAGGAAGTGAATAATGCTGCACAAATTCAGGAGGAGATGTCTTCAGAATGAGGAAAACAAGTAACTCCCTGTTTACCAAAGATGAGAACTCTCTTGCCCAGATTCTTGGCAAGTCCTTGAGTGCTTAGAGGAGGGGTCAGGAAATCTGTGCTCTGTGTCTGTAACCTCTCTGCAATAACTGTGATCACTGCTTTTACCCCCACAGCCTTCTTCCACCCATCCCAGGACCTCTTTCTCTGTCATCTGGATATTTATCTGCCCTGCTAGGTTTGAGGCGTGGCAAGAGCCTCCCCTGCCTGCTCCTCAGATTTCAGCACTGAGCAAGTCCAAGCCCCAACTGCTGCATGTGTTTCCGGTCTCTTCTGCACCCTGCTGAGCAGCACGAACATCACTAGGACAGGCAATTGCTCCTGAGCTGCCAAAATTAAGCCATGATTCCCACACAGATCTGTCACTGGAGCCAAAGCAATAGCACGACTATGCCTGTGTATTACATAGGCTGCTGCCCAGGAGTAATGTGCTTCAGGGCTGTAGTAAATCTGCTGTAATAAAACCCCAAATACTAGCAAAACAAATAATTAACACTAACAAAGTGCCTGTATTATCAGAGTCCTGAGCAAACAAGGGCTAACAGAGATATTGCCTCCAAAACAAACGCGGTCAGATTACATACTGAAAGGTTTAAACACAAAAGTATGCTCCAGCAATTCTGAAGGTAAACTAATTAGGAATATCAGCATAAAATACAGCCTTTAATCTGAGGGAAGAACTACTTCTTTGTGAATAAAGAAGTAAACAAAGTGCAGCTCACCTGTTAAAAAGGAAAACATGTCTCAGGACAGATACGGATGAATAAAAATAGAAATTCCAAAAGTTCAAAAAATAGTTACATAGAGAAATACACACATTAGCAGCCTTCTGCTAGCATAGAAAAACCTGAAATTAGAACACATTTATCTAACTGAAACTGAATTCTACTTTCCCTCCTCAAACCAGCCTGGCTAATGTGGCCAGCTAGGATGTCATTCCTGGCTGCAAAAAAAGCCTGCAGAGATCAAACTGGACCCCAAGCTGGCCCCAGCAGTTCAGGTTCAGGTGAAAGCATACATCCATCTCCACCCTGGAAGAGTTCACAAGATGTTATAACAAGGATCTAGATGCAGATGCAGCCTTTAAGTACCTTTTGGACAGGTGTCCTTAACCCCTTTTATTCTGTGGTTAACACAAAGCCAGTTCAGAGCGTGAACAGAAGGAATGGTCTCAGCAGCAGGGGTTTGTAACACACAGAATCTCCAGAAGTGTCTGTGGCAGTGCCCAGCACTGCAGGGTCACAGTCAGGAGAGGGCCACTTCTACACAGGGAACACCTACACCACCACCACCACCAGAAAAAACAGGCAAAGGGCTTTTTAAACACTCAGGAGAAATATGACCATTTCTTAAGAGATCATATCAGTGGATGTTGGAGTATTTTCCCCACCTCGTGACATGCCCAGAAAGCCTGTCCTGATCTGGATCCAATTCAAAAGAAGTTTTGCCAATGTCTGGTGCCATATGGACACACAGTTGTTTCTCCTGCCTCATAAAGTTTGCAATATGAGTTCTGATATAGAAAGAACTCTCCAGAGACAAAGCTGGGGAGGCAAAATCCTGCTGAAAAAAATTAAAATGGACAGAAAACCCATCAAAACAAGCTGCCTGGGCAGAGTTAATTTAGTTAAAAGGTATCAAGGCCGCACTATTAGCTACAGCTCATTACTACAGCATGAAAGCATGTTGTTTGGCCATCAGTTTCCTGTTTCTGACACCATTTGCTTGAATGACCTTGGTCAAGTCACTTAATACTTGTTCACAAGCTTCCTATCCTTAAATTATGGATATGGGCCTTCTCCCATACCCACCAGACTATTAAGGATACAATCGCCTTAGAAAAGCAGGCACCTCTGATCACATTAGCAAGAAGTCTTGGATTTTGCTCACCTTTGCTAGTCTTTAACACTATTTTTAATAGTGCCTCAAGCAGTTAAGACCAAATACTGCCACTGGTTTCATCCTCAAAACAAAGCACTCAGCTAAACTACAAGATTAAGAAAAAGGAACTACCACAGGTTTCAGGTTT
The DNA here is from genome assembly GCA_013400235.1 of Oriolus oriolus. Classification (NCBI taxonomy): domain Eukaryota; kingdom Metazoa; phylum Chordata; class Aves; order Passeriformes; family Corvidae; genus Oriolus; species Oriolus oriolus. Next base: position 105,645 of record VXBT01003077.1, read on the forward strand.
GCTTAGACTGGCCAAACAAAGGAAGGAGCTTTTGGCAGCTTAGGAAAGAATCCCAAAGTCTAAATGATTCCTGAGAAAATCTAAGATAAATTATACATTTTCCATTTATGTCTCTCAGGGAAAGAAAATCATAGAAGAAAAGTGGTTGCATTTCTTTCTCCTCAATTCCTGACTGGATCAAAGAATTTCATAGGGTAGCAAGGCAGGGAGAGCTGCCTGGCTGCCATCAGTAGCGTCTGTGCAATCCCTCACAGCCCGCAGATCCCAGACTCCACCACATTTATGAAGACATGGGGTGCCTACTTCACTACCAGTGCCCTTGGACAAGTGCTCCCCGTTTCCTACCTTTGAACCCATGTCTCTCCCACTCCTCATCCCAGGGCCTGCGAGGGAGCACGGCTGCTCATTCACAGCTCTAGCCCTTTGAAGTGCCATTGATATTCAAGCCTTGGGGAGCCTTCTGAATCCTAATGGCACCCTCAAACACAACTCAGTCCACACTACAAATAAACTTGCTCTGGTGAACCTGCTAGTGGCTTCAGTGTGCTAACGTCAGCCTACCTCTGAAAAAAGGGCTCAGCAGCGCAGGCATTGCAAAGGAAAATAAAATCCTCAGCATGGAGCCCCAGAGAAGAAAAACAGTGAGATATTTAAACCTAACCATTTCTTTTTAAATACTTGGGTGTTCTTTATGGAGGGAATTTCCCCCTCCCCCGCTCCCCACCAGAAGCGTCCAAAGTGTTACTCACTTTATTTACAGAGCTTTGATGTGAGCCTCCAAATTTTTAGTTCAGCTTTTAAGAATGTGAGGGTCAACTGATTTTCTTTCTGGGGAAATTAGGCTGAATTTCATACCACCATTTATTCCAAACAAGGAAATACATGGAGGAATCCTACTTTAATTCGACAGCAGTGTTTAAAATTTGAGTTTAAAATCACTGCACCAGCACACATATTTTCCCCAGTCATTTTTACATGCAGAACATGTTTGGCCAGTGCAAAGGGGCAGCATTACAAGATCTGTTTGTGCTCAGTGGTCCAAAGAAAATGACATCCCTCCTGGACAGAAGTTGGGATCATCACTTTGCAGTGGGAGAGGGCTGCCGGTGCAAAAATAGCAAGTCAAGAAATAATTGGAGTCCTTGAAAAAAGTCAGGCTTGAGTTTCAAGTTGTGCCCTCAGAAGTAATGTCTCCTGCTGAGAGGCCACTGCTGGAACTAGAACCACGCTGATCTGAGCAGGTTTTCCACCCACAGGTAGGGCTGCTTCCACATGATGGATTCCCACCCTTCAGGTAACAGTAATTGCTCTGAACTGCATCAAGTACATGCTCATAGCCCCTGGCATTTCCATTTATTTATTTTGATTTACTGACTTCATTGGCTGGTGCCTGAGCCATTTTTTCCCCATGGCTACAGCAGCCTCTCAAGTATGAAGTCTTTCAGTGAGAGAACAATTTTAATGGCACGTTGAGTGCTCATTTGTAAAAGCAATCTTAGTCTCATTAAAACTTTCAGCAGTTATATCATCCAGAAAGCTCATAGCAATCATGACAACAAATTGTCTAATAGGAACAGCAAGAGGATCCTTCCTCCCTGAGCTGGATTCTGGCTAAAATCAGTCAGGGACAAAGACAAAAGACTGCATCTGTTGGGATTTGAAAGAACAAATGTCTTTGACCCTGGAGTCAGATGAACCATTAAAACACAGCTACAAATCTAGGAGCTGACTCTGCAGAACATTCCTGACTTCAAATCTTCCTTCCTGTTGGGAAGCGTTGGAAATGGTCAAACACAACAGGCTTTGTAAAACATATCAACATAGCATGGGGGAGCGCTGCCTACAACCATTTCATGTTCCCTAAGACCTCATCCCTGAGCTCATGCCTGCAGAGGCATCCCACACACAGCTCTGTGCCGGACTCCTCTTCCTCCCAAAACCTGGAAGGGAAAGGGAACTGACAGAGTTCATGCCCTCAGATGCTGAGGTTTTACTTGAAGCACATTCACCAGCAGAACGTCTGTCCTTCTTTAGCTGACCGCAGGTGAAAACACACACAGAGCAATCCTTTATATTGTAAGCACAGTTATAACACATACAAATCTAAGGCCAACTGTTCTTGAACTGGAAAACTAAAAGGTATTCCTTTCTCTGCTAGTTCGTCTTGGGCAAGCATTGCCTTGAAGCTGAAGTGGCTTGGACATTGCCAGCAACAAAACCATTTATGCAGAAAGTTCATTCCTGTACCTGCCTTCCAATTTTCTGTTTATTATCAATTGAACAGCGCTGAAAATGGCCATCAGATCACTTGCTGTCCTGCTCTTTGGGTGGGAGACAGACACCAAGAAGGTCATTACGGGATTCCCTAGAACCAGCAGAGTCCCGTGTACCTTACAAGCACCTTGCTGCATCAAACTGAACTCACTTCTGGTATTTAGGTCACCCTTGAGTAATAAAGAAGCAATCAGGTACACCAGATGAGGGCTGCATGGGGACAAAGCAGTTCTTACTTATAATAACATAGCATTTTCTTACTTAACTCACTCAACAGAGAAACAACATCCACTTCAAGCTGTGAAAGAGACATCAAGCTGGTCCTGCCCCAGCAAACATGTGCTCAAGCAGCATTAAAATAATCAAGTAATACAGTTTCAACTATGACATGGTTTCAGTGCATCTGGCATCCCACTGGTTAGGACTGAAGCTGCAACAACACAAGCCAACACTTCAGTTGTCTTCATCTATACTTAACTAAGTGTGAGAGTGAGTCACCCAAAGGGCCCAAGGTCACTCTGCGTTTCCTCTAGGCACAGTAAAATGCAGTCAGATGCTTGGCTTAAACACAACAGCTAAGATGTCTAACTCTTACCTTTTCCTCGACTTATTTGTGAGAGAAAACTTAAGTATAGATGACTTTCTGGGTTTAGAATTCCCAACTTCACGTCTATTAGGTACAATATTTTGTTTGATAAATATTTGATAATCACAGTTTCTAAAATATGTTTGTTTTATGAAATTTTATTTATTTATATGAAATTCTTCCATATAACATCACTGTGAATCACTAACAGGTATAGAAAATTAAACCAACAACACTTGGATACTTATACACAAGGTACAGTGTCACATTAAAACTCAGTTTAGCACCTAATCCATGCCACTCTTTCAGAGTGTATGTGTGTGTGTATATATATATATAAATAATTATAATTATATATATTATGTATACATATAATACATATACACAGAGCTTATTGTACATGTTTCTAAACATTACAAAGAGTTATCCATCTCACACTTGTCCCCAAGAAAGGATTTCAGGCCTTGAAACCTGCAAAACCCTTCCTTTGTACTTACTTACTAAGCCAGGGAATGCGTTGTACATTCCCCAAGTTTCTCTGTGAAGCAGAGTAGAGAGTAATTTGCTAAGCTCTTTACTGTAGCATCGACCATCTAGAAACACAAAGCTTATACTGAGAAGGAAGAAGTGATTCACATGCCTTAAAATGCATCTACATTTTCTCTTCCCATGCCTAAAAGAACTATCTCTTGTACCAAACCATGACATCTTTTAGAGTCAGAACAGCACTTAGTGCAAAAAAAACCCTGATGTACTTTTGACTTAGGATGCAATTATTATACAAGCCTGCAATTAAAGGAGATCCTAACCTTATATATAGCCTTTTACAACTTCCAGAGAAACCCCAAGAACTTGATCTTCCAATGTATAGATACACTTGTGAATTCTTAGCTTCAATATTAGAGTTTAGTTATTCTATTCAATATCTAATTGATATTGATATTTTCTCAATTCCTTTGAAACTAGTAGATGCAATTTTATTTTTCCCCAAATTAAATACTGACCTATGGTTTCTGTCAGCTTATGAAAAGGATTTTACAATAGTCAAAAAGGCTCAAGACCGTATTCCATTGTACAACTTAAAATGTGTAGGAAATAATGATCAATAATAAAGCAAATGTAAAATTAATTCCTCTGGCAAACCTTTCATTTATGACGAGTCTGGACAAATTAACATGACTATTTATGAAAAGTCTCTGTTAAAAATTGGAAAGACGTTAAAACAGCAAATCTAATTTGTTCTGTTGAGAAACACCCAGTAAGCTAGACAATCTACACGAGATGAGTTAATGAAGTAAACAAGCATGTTCTTCAGAAACACCAAACTTCTTAGAGGGTGGCAAGAGGCACAGAGCTTTCCTGAAGGCACGTTACAGCAGGAAGGCAGCTTTTATGGCATTTCACCTTTAGGGACGTCATCCTGGATACACTTCCCAATACAGGAATTTTGCCATGGACACCAATAGAGCCAGGATAAAGCCCGAGGTCCTTTTGAATTAGGTTTCACTTAAGAGAACAAACAACAATACCACCACTTGTGTTTGCTTGCAAACAGCAAGAAAACCAAGCAAACAAGCCAAGGAACAGCAAATACAGCTCCAGTTGGACATAAGCAGGTGCCTAAATTCTGAATGTGTAAGTATTTCCTCTTAATGTGCTTTTTCAGGACATACTGGTAAGCTTCACAGTTTCAAATAAAGCACACTAATGTCATTTGCAATTTATTTTCATTTTCACATTGCCACTAATCCAGTGAAGGCATTCGGGGCCCTGATCCCACAGAGATTTAGGCATGTGCTTAACTTGAAGCACTCGAACTTTCTCACTGACTTCTGGTGAATTATGCCCAATGATGTAAGTATGCTAGTTGGCTGTTTCACAGGAAAGCAATAAAGATAAATTCATTAATATTTGTCTACAGCAGTGACAGTTGCCACAAAGAACAACATCAGGAAATTATTAAATGCATATTTATTGCAAGGTTTACATAACCTCTGGCACTGAGCCATCACTACAGGAAGAAATATTGTGGAGTTGTTTCACACTTTGTGCATGGCTCATGCTGTGCGCTGAAGCTGGTAATATCTGGAAGAAATAAACATATGTTTATATAATTGAAACCCACATAAAAATATCCTCACACAAATACACACACACATTCCCAGAGTATGTGATTTAAATATGGTTACCTTAAATATGGTATTTCTCAACTTCTGAGAGCTTGACTTTGAACCTTGGAATATTGCTTTGAATTAAAGGCTTTGGGGTTTGCTTGTTTTTCCTTCCCTCCTGTGCTGTCTATTAGGTTATACATTTACCTCTGTAAAGCTAGTGTATTTGCAGTAAACCATGTGCAGTTACCTAAGTCTTCAACCTTGCTTCAGCATTAAATCATCCAGAAAAGCAATTTATTGCTTCATATATTCCAACACCATGAACAATATCCATTAAATCTCCATCTCATATAGTGACCACATTGCTTTATGCTTGGATTGCAGTCTCAGTATTAGAGCCTCTCCCAGACAGTGGATTACCCTCTCCCTGCCAACATGAGGCTCACTACAGCATCCTGTGGCACCCAAATTCCCAAGATGTGCTATGTATTCTCCCATCTGTGAGAAAACAGTCTCCAGTTTAAGTGTTTCTCTGTGGTAAGGAGTAAACATTGAACCCAAGTCAGAGGTTGTTCTGGGAGCAGAGGAACCACCAAACTGTTCCTTCAAAACGACAACATAACCGTCTCAGAAGCTGCAATAACATCTCAGTGCTAAATCCCATATGGAACATGAATTGAAAGTCTCATAAATGTACCACATAAAATCAATTACAATGTCAGAAGCATTTAACTTGTTTTTTTCCCCTGAGCCTGTACATCTTGTTGAAATAAGAGCCTTTCAGTCCACTTTTAGCCAAATCTGAGTCTAATGGATATTGCTTTTTAAGACACTAAAATCACTTTTATTTCTTTCCCTGACCATGTAGAGCAGGCTCTCATTAATGTACTGTGATTATTTTTCAGACTTTCTTCCTCCAAAACCATTGGAAACACCAATTCAGCAATTCCAGCCTTTGGTGCCTACAGTGCAGAAAGGATTTACAATAAGAAATTACTATTACATGCTCAGTGAGATAATTTTTGGCTAGTGGTTAGAAAAATCTGCCAAGAAATCTGCTGCTACCAGTGGCTTAAAAAGGTTAGTGAAACCAGTTTCTATTTCTGCAGCAGCTTCCATGAGATTTATCGCACCTTTTTACCTAGAGTCTGACGCTTGGATTAGACAGGCCAGCAAAACTCTAGGAAAAAACCTATCATGCAACAGGTATTCCGAGGACATTTCTTCATGGGCAAATGCAGCACGTTGAGAGTCAGGGTGTCCCATCTTCCCAAAAAGAGGTCATAAATCTCAGCTTAGGTGACTACCATGTTGGGATTTCAGGCAGCTTTTTCAACCTTGGAGGTTTGGGCAACCTGCCAGTAATGAAGATGTATTAATGCTTAATGCAGCTTAATGTAATAGGTGTCATGTTCATAATTTACAGAAGCTCTTTCTAAAGCATTAAATTCATTTATACTCCTTAAAAGCTACTCAATCCTCAGGGCTAAGTTAGTTTGGTTGGTGGGAGGTGGCTCTTTTTTAGGATCAAATGATATATAAATTGTTAACATATCCAAACTCATCCATTAGTGCATGTGAAAGCAATAAATGTGCCAAAGTAGCAATAACATGATCGAGGAAAGTCATTGTGGTCATTAGGGCTGAAAGGGTTTCATTTATGACACCAAAGAGAATGAAGGCTGTAAAATAAACCTCAGGAGTCCTGGTGACCAGAAGGCTTGCCTTATTTTGTTAGAATAAAAAACATTATCTTTTGTTTCATAAGTGGTTACATATTATATCATCAGCTTCATTGTCACTTCTGCCACCTTTCTCTCCTCAGATTTAGAAATTCACATAGGGCGCAAACAATACAAGAGAGTCAGGCACCCAGATGCCTGGGCCTTTGAGCAGGAACTCAGAGATACCCTGGAATGTTTGCAGCCACCTGGAAGGGCGGGAGGAGATTGGCAGCTTGGGACTTGCTAAGCTCTGGGATGCGCTTGCTTGGCAGCAGTGCTCTTGCTGATGTAAGGAAAGGTTTGTGCCGCCTCCAGACTGAGGCCTGAGTGGCTACAACACATTCCCCACTCAGGACCCTCCCTGACAGATTCCATACCTCAGAGTCTGCCTCCCTCAAAGGAATGCAGTGCTGCTAGAGCAGGCACAGAGCGCTGACAGTACAGAGGAGCATGGCGCAAGAAGGACTTCTTGCCTTCTGTATGCCAGTAACAGAAGGCAGGCCCTGGCACTGGAGATCTCTCTGTGCTGCTAGCAAGTGAGCCAGACTCCATAGTTACCAAAACAGACAACTCTTCCCTTGGTGACGGCTGAAGCTTAGCCCAATTTTGAACCAGTGGCAAAACTCCTCTGGGAACCCAGGATTTGACATATTAGATCACTAAAGGGCTGTAAAATCTGTACTTGCAATACTGTAGTTACAGTCCCCCTAGTGTCAGAATCTCAGCAATTTACCACATCCCAAATTGCAGCACTACCTTTGTCCTGATGCAGCTGGAGGTCATGTTGTAGAACTTGGTCAGCACTGAAAATTAAAAGCTTCAAATGGCTCTGTCTTTTTCCTTTTTGTTTCCAAAATGCTTCCAAGCACCAGCTCCCAAACTGTGTTCCTGCTAGGCTAGAGATGTCCAGCTGGGGTCAGACAAGTTGGTCTGTACTCCTGCTGAGAGCCGAGTTTGACCAGAGGCACCCATGTTGAGAAAAGGACTACACAGAAGACTATTACCTGTTCTTTGTCCACCTTGTCCTCAAGGAAGAACAAATATTCCCTAAAACAGGGGGGTGACCACCAGACAGCATAGGACCTGGTCAAAGACCACACCAGATGCCCAGTAGCAGAGCACTGCCGTTCCTCTGTTGTTGTTTGCCTGGTTTTTAATCTGTGTTTCTCCAGCCCAGCCAAGAGCTGCCTGCAGGAACACCAGGCTGAGTTTCTCAGTGAAAGGTGCCTGTACGTGTGTTACAGGTGCACGACAGAGCCGAAGCTGTGCCTCCACATGCGCCGCTGCGGGATCAGAGTGTGTCTAACAACCTGTAATTAAGTCATGTCATGTAGCCAGATTCGACTTGGAGAAAAATGCCTACAGTAATTGCATTTAGTTCATCTTGTAGCATGGTCCCCATCATAACTGCTAATTCAATTGTACGTTCATTCTGCCAGCTCATTGCCATTAAGCACACATTTAATTACTTCAATAAAGGATTAATATGCAGCACACAAAAGAAAGGACATCATGCCTTGCCAAAGCACACAGCTGCCCCACCATTTAGTGAGGAGATAAAGAAAGAATATCATTGGGCAGTATAATCCTGTTACAAATACATCATTATTAGATGAACATTCGGGACTTTTATTTTTGTGCTTGTTATTCACCACTCAGCATACATATCTTTCCTTGGCACCAGAAAGAGTCATAATGTGCGAGTGACAGCTCTGCCATTGTTGTCCCAGCGATGGCACTGCTGGCCCCCCTCCTCGCTCCGCCACAAGCTTGTAAGGTTGCTCTTATCTCGTCTCCAGGCGAGGGCTTACAGCAGCTACATTACAACATCCTGAGATAAGGGGCCCTGCTTGACATTATTTCTGTCTGTGCTGCAAACAACTGACAAGCATGGCAAGTATAAAAAAGAGCGAGAGCAACAAAGGCGGCTGCCCCCTCCCCGGCTCCCCCCTCCCGCCTCAGAAGACAGCTCATCAATTCTCCAGGATGTACACAATCATTATTGTAGGGGAAACAAAGACCAGTGTCAATTGTGCAGTGTTATAAAGCAGTCCCTCAAATTAAAACCATGTACCTAACTGCATCTGATGGCAGAAGCTATTTAGCAGTGATATTTTACGGAAAGGCAATGAAAAGCAATAACTGCTTTATTTAATGTATCTGTTCAATCCAGCTGCCTTGGATGGGCCTTAATAGAAGTTGTCGATCAATGTCAGTGCCTTTGAAATAACTGCAGCAGACTGCAATAAACATGAAGGAAAGATAACTAAAGCTACTGATCAGCCTCTTGTTAACTTCCTGCACCCAGAGATTTGTCATTTGTTTGTACTGCTTATAATAGCTGGGGGTGGATGATTATCATGGGTGCAGGGGGCTGTGTGAGTGTGAGGGGAGGAATGGAGCCAGCTGGGGAGAGGCACGGACCAAAAAAATTCACCCGGGATACTGTGAATTCTGCATCTCTCTAACACACAGATCTGTTCACCTGCTGTTTCAGTTCAGGACAGCTACTCCCTCACATTTCTCTGGCCCACAGAGGAACTTGAAAAACAGTGTCAGGGACAACCCATCTCTTGCTCACCCAAGACCACATCACCGTAGCAACACCTCAGCTCTTCTAACATTCTTACAATAATTATCAGAAAAGCTGATTTACATATCCAAACAGGTGCTTGAGGTGGTGATGTAGAGGCAGGTGGAATAGAATGTAAGCAGCTGCCTTTTAGGGAATGAACTTGCTCAAGTCAAGCCAACCAGGCACTTGTGAAAGAGAAGCAGCAGAGCCTGATTTGTTCGGCTTAGGAAAGCAATTCATGATCCACTCATCTGCTGAACCAGACCCAGGCACCATATCCTTGGCATTGTGCAATAGCTGCTCCTGAGGGAAGATCAGACAGCCAAAACCCCCCAGCCTTTTGCAAAAAAGCAGGTTTCGATGGCAACTGCAGGGAGCTGAGCATATCCCATTTACCCAAAAGCAGATCAACCTAAGCAAAAGCAAGGGCTCCAGCCGGGCAAAGGCACACAAGCCTCTCCCCAGCACTTCCAGGACATGGCTGCAACAGGAGTCAAAGATTTAAGGAAGGGGCCAATACAGGAGCTTAATTCAGCAGTGCAGTGGAGACATAGCTGTTGACTTTCAGCTGATCTGGTCAACCCATTCACCTTGTGTTTGAATGACTCTTTTAACAAGATTTGATTATCTAGTTTTCTCAGCAATATTTTAAAGCTGCATGTTGGCAGCCTTCACAGCAACAAAATTTGTTGTCATTTTACCTCTAGAGTCTCAACAGGCTGATTGTTATTTGTTTTGCTTCAAGGAGGCCAGAGAGAGCTCAACAGGGACCTGTAAAAATTCAGGAAAACACAAAAATATTCTTCCCACTTTTTGCAGTCTATCGATTTTGCTCAAAGACTGTTAGAATCTCCCTCAATATACTGAAATCTTGGTCCCTGAAATTTTATCTGCTGGCCTCCAAGGAACAGCAGGTAGGAATTTTGTATTACCAGGGAGTCTGTGACCAGCATCACAGTATTTCACATAAAACATTGCCAAGTTATAAAAGAGTATCAGCAGAATCCAGGCTTCAATATTTGCACTATCGGACTAAGAGTTTCTTCTTCTCTCTCTGGCACCCAAGTGCTATTAGGACAAAGTCTAAACTGAAATTCCATTAATTACAGATTTGTAATTGTAAAGTTTTGCTTTGGGTCAGCATCCAAGCGTAAAAACAAAAATTCCCTTCAGGAGTTTTTCTTGGCAGTTTTGTAATTTTTTAGGGAACAGATCCTCTTTGCATCTCATCTTTTCATTACATGACCCTCACTTACGCAGGTGGATTCTGAAAGCATAGGAAAATAGCATCAAATGCATGCTATCACTTCTGCTTTAAAGGCAGGGAACGTAAACCAAGCAGTAAATTGACTCCTCCCAGGGCAGCCAAGAGCTGCAGCACGAGCAGACACCTCCTGTGTGATACACCCAGCCCTGACACTGCCCGTGGGTCCCAAGGGTGTGGCAGCCTGGCACCCAGCTGCACACTCCGGAGAGTTTAATTGCAGCCATCACCCAGAGGGCAGCCTGTCACGCACAGCTCATCTCCCACTACTGGAAGTGGCACCCAAAACTCTTTGGACAGAGAGCAGCACCTCCACAGGAGTCCACAGCAAAACGTAAGTTAAGGGAGAAGGCAGCAAGGACAGAGTTCTGCTGACAGCTTGAGAGACAGCATATATTTTAATGTCTCAATTTGGTTATTGCTTCTGCAGCGTGTCCTTGCTAGCTGCCTCTCAGCAGGGTGCCCTTTCCTTTCAACTCAGTGATGTTACTTTCCAATCCATATTTTTTCGTAACATAATGCTTCATTCATAATATGGCACTTCACAGCTTTTAAAAGAATATTTTTTTCTTGCTCTTGGCTCTACATATGTGAAAAAGAAATAAATGTGTAGGGAGAAGATAGATGTGGACTCATATCTCTCTCACTTGTCTAGATGAAAGCCTGCTCTGAGTTTGAGCAGCAAACCACGCTGTTAATAGCTCTGCCCATTTCCAGTGCAAATACAGTTTTCCCTGAGAAAACCAGAAAGGCCATTAGACTAGATACCATTACTATCCAGCTCAGTGATTGTAATATACAAACTCCAGCCATTTCCTAGTCTCAGCATTTACAATAAAAATTTCCAAAATCTCTATCAGGAAAAAAGCACAAAAAACTCCCACAGCTTGGGGCATAATTGAATGCCATGGACAGATGCTCGGTGTTCCAACACTACTGCTCTGAGCAGAAAGGATCTGACCTCAGCATTGACTTTTAAGGTGAAGGGATCACGCTGCCATTTTTGTCTATGCAAAGGCTCCTGCAGCATGTGCAAAGTTAACAGTGCTGCTCAAGTGACCCCAAACATGTTTTAGCTGGATCTCCCCAGGTCCCAGGGGACACAATGCCTCCTGCATTTCCAAGGCACAGCTCAAGCAAAGCTCTTGATATCCCTCCTAGACATATGAAATCCCTATGGACTAGAATAAAGAAAGTTAAAAGTTGGGGAGGGGAGGAGGGGGTGTGTGTACATAAAGTATCTGAGGCTGCTCCTTGGAATAGTTTCTCAGCTTCTAGTAGGGCTTGGATTAGTTATTTCCTAGACCAGATGTGGTTACTCTGTATTTAGACCCTTCAAATAAACATCTTACACAAAAGCTCTTACTGGAAGTGATTTGCCAACCAACAATTTTCATGAGCCTTGTGACTTAGAATTTTGAAAATGATATATAGGAGCTAAGTCTTGAGAAGTTGGCTTTTCTCCCTGGGAACAAAAATCAAGGGGGTTCATCCCATTTTGTCCATTCAAAAACCTGTAGACACACATCAGTAATAACAATTTATAAAATTGTATTAATCCCTTTGACTAACATTTTTCTGTTGGGAGAGCCTCTACCAATTTAGAGGTATGAGGCTTATCACTGCCACTCATCCCACCTACTGGATTAAACTAAGATAATCTCTACAAGTGCTCTTAAACCAGTGTTTATTGGTTTTTGCATTTCTCACTAAGGCCTGCAGTGAGGTGTCAGCTGCTTGAATACCTGCCTATATCAAAGTGGAAAGAGAACAAAGAATAAGGGAAGAAAGTAATGGCTTTCCATACTTTGCCAGCATGGAGGGGCTTTGAGCATCCAAAAGCATGCCCTTGTGCTGCCCAGGGTGCGTCCTTGTTCCAAGAACTCAGTCCCTTCTATCCCACACAAAATCTGAAAGGAGTGTGATGAATTGCAGCTCATCCTCCTTAAACCTGCAGTCTGCATATCTTCCTCATCAGGATGCACAAATACCCAACAAACAGGTTGTGATATAGCCAGTTATTAGCAAGTGAGCTAATAACCCCAAGCACTGCCAAAGGGCAAAGCCAGGATTCAGAAGCACTGACCCAACACACGGCTCCTGCCAGCAAGGGGAGATTCAGGCTCCCACTGTGGTAATACTGCCCACATCAGCTCCAGGCACTTAAGTGTTTAACACAGGGGATCCAGTCTTTGCTCGACACTCAGAGGTAACCACTCTAATCAGTCTGAAAGAAAATGGAAGTTTCTCAGATTAAGGGAAAAAAAAACCAACCTGTTGTGAATTAATAGTGAGCAAAACTCCGCAGGGAAACTACTTTGAGCCTCATTTTGACCTCCCACCTAGGGCCCACACAACTGCTGGCAAATGGCAATTGTGCCTACAGAGTCAGCCCATGGGGAGAGGACTACAAGGTCCTATCATGGGCTAGCTGGTGGAATTTAAAATCCTGAGGCCATTAGCACAGGAACAGGCACAGCCAACAAGCACTGTCCAGTCCCCTCCTGCTGCTGGGCTGCCCACTGAGCTCCCACTTCAGTCCCCATGCTGGAGAAATCAAAAGGGCAGGAACTACACCACTTAACGCAGCAGCAGACACATTTTCAAGGCACTCTGAGTCTTTATCCTGAGAGGACAACTTATTTCTAGCATTTTGCTAAGTAGTTAAAGAAGAAGACCCCAGGAAAAACATAATAGCAGCAGGTGGGTTGTGAGGCAAGGTACAAGAAGCAATTCTTGTAGCTAAATTAAGGAATGGGTGAACTGAAAACTTAGAAATGGAGCAGATTACAGACAGAAATTTAAACAGCTTCAGCTCTGCACAGCACTGACATTCTTTTTCTTTTCTTCCCCTTTTAGTTTTGCACTTGTTCACTTTGAAACCAAGAGCAAGAGACCCAGCAACACTGACATAATTTTGTCTTAACCTTTTAAGAAGAGTACATGCCTGGAGACTGAGCAAGCTACTGAATCATAGCTTACTTTAGGTCCCTGCAAATTCCATTCTGTGAATTAGCAATTGCTAGAATCCAAAATTGAGTTTGTTTTCCATCTCAGGCCCTTCAGGACCAGCAACAAACCCCTTTGAAACCCATCATGCAAAGACTGTCACCTGGAGATTTTCTGATCCATCCATTTCCAGTTTTTGCAGCATTTACTCATCTACTTCCTGTCCTTAATATTCAAAGTTATTATTTGTTTTCTTACTTCCTACATCTTTTTCTGGCCATCCTACTCACTGAGAAGTATCAACCATTTAGATGACCTCCTGCATCGGCTTTGAAGATACTGTTTATGGTAGGAGTTATAATATTTGGAGAGCCAGAATTGCCTTTCACCAGCACCGGCTTAAGCACTTAGCAGAGTGCATACATTAAAACTCAGATTTCGGCCATAGCAGTCATTTCCAGACCACCTTTGTTTTGGACAGCACTACAGTAAGCCTTGCTGCAAGGTCAAGTTGTGAGGTTTTGTGACAACAACAAGAAAAAATACCTGGGAATCAGGTTTAAGCAGAACAGAGATTACAGTTTTTCCCCAGGTACAACTGCTGGGGCAGACCCAGTTCCTCCAGACTCCCTGAAAACACTGCTGCCCATTCCTATCGTATCACAGAATGATTTCACAGTGTAGGCAAATGTCCACTAGAGATTAGGATGAGACTGCTAACCTCACTTCCACTTGTGACCTAAACCTGAGTTGATCCTACTGTCTCAAGGGGTGAAAGGCTAGTACTGCATTAACCCAAAGAAATGGAGATATTTTTCCCCGTGGTCTCTTACCTGTTCAAGTTTCTCTGATTAACATGCAGCCTCTGCTCCTCATGTTGGCCAAGGTACCACATAAATTTGGTTTGCTCTCTTATTTTTCACAGATTGGTATTTCACACCTTTTCATGTTCCCCAGCATTTCCTCCATCCCTCTGAGTGCTGCAGGCTCGCAACTAGAAGTCAAGATCTTTCTGTTCAACCTGTCCAAAACTGCACAGCACTACCAATGCATAACACCTCGCACCACCTTTTAATTCTACACAAACAGCCCAAAATACAGCAGTGAAGTATTGTGGGAAGGGTTCCTACACGACGCAGAGAGCAGAACACATGTGCTCGTGGAGGAACAGTGTTTCTCTGTGTCCTGCACAGGTGCTGTTTCCCGTGTGCGTTTTTCTCCCTTTTAGAGGCCCAGCTGTAAACCCACAACTGCCTTCCACTTAATCAGGTTCTGTCAAGCCACTGCATGATCCAGCTGTTAGATAACAATATCCTATGAAGAAAAACATAACTAACATCATTACAGAGAGGACTGAAGCAAAACCATTTCTTCATGAACCGGACAAGCAGGAGAAAAAGTGAACCCATGACCACGAGAAGTCACGTGCTGTTCAATACAGCTTCTAGTTTTTTTGATCAGTGGTGGAAAACGTGGCTTCTGCAAGTACCTACTACACAGACCCACTATCAACAGCTCGTATACAACAGGCACCGACGCTGCTTTGGAGACCAAAACCAAGCACTGGGCTATTCGTGTTAAGTGAGGAACGAACACAGTGCTGGGTGTGTGTAGCACTCAGCATCTCTAGATCTGCCCAAACAGCAACACAACTTGTTTTCATCATGTCATGGGGGATCAAGAAAACAACAACTTTTAGAGAACCTGGATGTGAGGGTTTATACAAGAGTATAAATGAGCAAAGACGAACGGATTACAAAGACATTTTCTTCATTTCTTTCTCCTTGTTTGCCAGTAGTCTTAGCGTATAAAAAGCAGCCAATGTAAACAGTTTAGAAGATTCACCCATATATGATAAAACCATGGAAGAGTCACTAACCACAAGCATCTCAATCTCCCTGTTTTACTTTAATAATAAATATTCTTTAAGTCAGGGGTTTACAAAGTCATCTGCAGTGTGATCCCCATCAGTAGAGTATCTAAATACATATATAACTTGTGCTATAATCTAAGGCCATGTTGAGCAACCCACGAGCCCCATTGTATTTTGTGGTAAAACCTGTCACCTCTGTCAGGCCTGGGAGTAAGGACACAAAAATAACCACTCTCCAAACTAGGTAAGTATTGGATTTGCTACACACAATCACTCTGCCTTTTCCTCCTCCCAGAACTTTCACATCCTCGAGATTACTCTGTGCAAGAGTCTCTGCATTTAGACTTAACTGTCCATGTATTAAAGCAAAGCCAACAAATCACGAATATTAGACAAGGAATGGTAATATAAATTTACCAGTACCTCTGGAGATGTAAGTAGAGTAGTCCCAAGGGGTGAACTAAGAATAGCATCAAAGAGCTTGGCTAGGGTTATTGTCTCTAATGGACAAAATTGAATTGACCACATACTGTCTTCACTTAATGGCAAAAGTAAATTAATTTACAGCAAATGACACCATTTGGTCAAAAATTGGTGCGATTGGCTACTGACAAGTCAATGACAGGCTGACCACAGGACACCACTAATGCAAAGACAAGCATTTAGAGAGTTCTGAAGCTGCAGGACAGCAACACCACAGACAATTCCTCCTCAGGGACGACAGCAATATCGAAAGCTGCTTACTTAGCAAGTTTTGTGAGACTGCCTTTCAAAAATACGTTAATTAGAGATCTCAGTTTTATTTTTATTGCATTTTACGAAGCTGACTGTTTGAAAACACTTTTGGTTTGCTTTATTTGAGAGCTACACAAGCACATCAAAAAAAAATTACACAGGTTTCTGTCCCTTCATTTGAGAAAATAGTGTGAGTTCATACGTAACTCAAGTTGGCTGCAGACAGCAACACTACAGTCATGTTCAAGTTGCCTGGTGAGATTGATCCAGAGTTCTGAACTCTGAGACCCATTAACCCCACTGTTAACACTCGCTAAAGGGCTGTACATGAAATCCGTGGCCTAAGTGGTGTGAGAAGCCAGGGGTTACCCTATTTGAACTTAAAAGCCTCTTATGCTGACCATCTCTGAAAGGTTCAGTGGGTCACCATGCCTCCCCTAAGCCTCTCTGTCTCTGTGACAATACAGTGAGCTTAAATTCAGTGGCTCATACACTCACATCAGTTTCCCATAGTGCCCACAGCACTAAAAGTTCCAAATATTTCTCAAAGCCTATTAAATTCTTTCTTTCTACTGAAGTGAGTCCTGCTCTGTGCAACAGCCTTCCCAGACACCCCAATCTCTCTATGGCAAACTGTGGGACCACATAATTGCAGCAATGATGCTGCTGAAGTGGTCTCCCTGTGCTGCCCAGCAAGCAGAGGTGAGCTTCCACACAGGCATCTCCTCCAGTGCAGGCTGCCGACTGCAACTCTGACCTCAGCAAAAGCACACACAGGGCACTGAATAGGTAGGGGAATTGTTGGGGGAACAGTTGATTAAAGTCTTGAGGAATAAAATGAGGTTAGATTTAAGGTCTTGCATCACACAGAGGGTCCTGCTGAATTACTGACAATGAAAGGCACTTTAATTGAACTGCTGAAAAGCTCTCAACTGGAAAAAAAAGAGGCCATGAAATGACCTCTCTTCCTTCACATGGCTTTGATTTTACTCACTTGCTATATAGACCTTTAGTAGTTACTCTTAATTGCCTTTTGCCAAAGTTTCCATTTCAGTTGCATCTTAGCTAGGACCTAATTTTCCCACTCTATGACTGAAGAAAACCAGGTCCTCAAGAGGTGCATGCTTGACACCATGTTTCTATTAGTAAAATCAGTGTATCTACAGAGCAGGAGGATTTGGCCTTAAAAGCTTCATTTCACATTTAAGATTCTCATCTCCCCTTTTTCAGTGGAATAATACACATGCAGGGTATAATTCCACACTTCAAACAACCAACAGCTTTCATTCATCTCTACACACATCACCTGTATCTCCAGGCCATATTACATAAAGCACAGGAGCTGATGAAGTCAGTAGAATAATGCAAATAAAAAAAAAAGTCAGAGCAGCTTGGTACCCACAGACATTGCTGAGTCTTCACTTAGTGGATCACCTTGGGAAGCCACTTAAAGCATCCAGGGAAGCTGAAGTGTTCCAGCTGTAATCTCTAATACCTCGTGCAGCCACCACAACCTCTGAGGAATGCAGCTAGTATCAAAGATTTAATGCTTTTTCACATTAGTGATGTCAGCACAAAATGGCCATCTTCTCTGAATAATTTATCTCCCCACTGCATAATTTTCTTATCTCTTTTTCCCTTTTGGCTTTTTACTGTAGATGGGAAGGCAAGTGGCTGTTAGTCCTCGAAAAAACCTATGGAGCATCCTTCCCATCAATCAATTAAAAAACACTTACCTTACACTCAACATGATTTATTTCTTGTTAATACAATTGTCTCACTATATCCTTCTATTATTATACCCTTAATTCCATTAGCCATTCACTTAATGCTCTCTTTAAAGCTGACCCCAGTCTGAGGAGAAGGGAGAGAAAAGTTCGTCTAATAGTGGCAATGCCAATAAAATTCTGAAGCTTTTCTCTTGAAATCCTGTAGGTCACAGGAAAGACAGGTCCTGAACATATCCTGCTTGCTCTACAGGAGAATATTTATTTTTCATTCACTTTCAGCTAAATGGTTTGTTGGCTCCAAGCTCTTTGTATTTTCATATTTCACTATGTGCTGCACTCCTCTGACGCAGCAACTTTACCAGAGAAGAGAAATCTTTCCTGTTCCTCCTCTAACAAAAACAACTCTGATTTTTGCAAAAAGCCTTTTCAGTTTGAGAAACTTTGGCTTATTCCTCAGGTGAGGTTAGAGTCTGACACCCTCCTGCCCACCAGGCAACACATTTACAAGTGGGAAGAAGCTTTGAGACAACACCCAACTACGGATTCCACATCAGGCAAGACCAAGGTTACGCAAGTATTTTGCTTACATGAATGACAGCATCCACTGTCAAATAAACCTCACATAACCATCAGACCAATTCTTGGGCCTGAGAGAGTTTGCCAGTGCCTCAGCTTCAAAAGACAAATCCACTGGTAACAGGTTGCTCATTTGCTTTCCTGGCAACACTGATGTCACCAGCCACAGCTTCTGCTTCCTGAGAAATCAAGTCTCAAAGCAGAAGGCAGGACCACCTTTCTTCAGGCTGAATTGTCACCTTAGCAGTCATCTACACACAGAATTCCAGACCTCTCCTGCTGTGCAACAAATCACAGTTCATCTGGGCAGTTCCAAGTTCACAAGGACAGAGTCAGAACAGAAAACCCAAAAATCCAGCACACCACGTTCCACCTGCTGACCAGCAATAGGCAAAATCAAAGGCAGAAGGACCTTTGGGAGAACCTAAAAACCAGTCATTTATGTGGATTAATTGCATCAGGATCATTATGCTTTCTTAACAGCTTCCAGGCAATTAGTCTTTTCTCTGTGTCTGGACTCTTTCAGTTTTGTTTTTAATTAGAGTAATATTAGTAAGACTCTGAAATATTTCATACCTTCTTCAATGCACATTCACGCAGAGATGGATCATTGCCAAGGGATTTGGGTTTGAATGCTAGCCTGGTATCAGTAAAGGTCAGAACCTTAGATTTTGGCTCAATCCCTTCAGGCAACCACCCAATGGTAGGTTTCAATTGCTGAATCCTGCATCCTTCCACTGCACAAAGACCTTCATTCATGCTGTTGCCACAAAACCCAAAGCAGTTTGCAAGCTAAGTGTATTGTAGCTTTATTTTTGCTCCCTTTTTTGGTATGTAACAAGGAGTGTTAATTCTCATGCATTCAGGAGCACAGCACTCATTCCATGAGCTCAGCTGAAGCCAAGTCCATAGGATGGGGTGAGATCATGCTCCCATCTCCATGGGAACCACAATGTCAACCCTTGCCCACCACAACAGCCTGGTTATAAAGTGCAAAACTGAAGGAACAGAAAGATATATCTATCTCGAGCATAACAGTAGTAATCTCCAACAAAACTTACACATTGCTAGGGGCCAAGACATCCTCAAAGAAGCACAGTGTGCGTAACCAAGAGCTGCCCATTAGAGGTTCATCTCCAATAGTTTTCTTTCTTCCACCTGTATCACCAGAAATTTAAGCGGTGTTGCCAGTAAAACCACACATATTTCAGGGTTTGGTGTCTTTTTTTGTTATGGTATGCTTTTTATTGCCCTCTCTCATCATCATTGACGACAATTCAAGAGCAGAATGCTTTTCATGGTTTGGGGTAGTGCTCTGCATATTTAGCAGCTTTCAGAAATGATAAAATTATGAGAAGCAAACGCTTTTCCCAGCACTTGCAAAAGCTTCAAGGCAGTTAAAATAAAACTGCTAAGCAGACCACACAACATGCAAGCACCTTACCATAGAGCTTCCCTTATCACTGGCATCCATCAGCTGAACCCTACCTATTTCACTGGATTTTCCTTTGCCTTGGGAGTTTTCTCCTAACTCTCCTCTGAAAGTTCCTTGCTACAACACAGTTAATTTCACGAAGGCAATTTACAGTCGTTAAGTGTGCATATACATGTGTCTCCCCCTATCTGCTATGTGCAGCTCATGTGTCCAGTAGGTGTGTTCTGCCACACCTTGTTAGGCAGCAGCAAAGCAGTCACAAAAATTAATGGAATTCCAATTTGCTACTGATTTACTTTCAAACTTAATAAATGGGCCTGGTGTTGATAACTGCCAAACCTCTGCCCAAATAAAACTATGACACTTCGTAAATATCCAATAGAGCTAGATCTACATGTGTCCCATTTTCCCCAGTATTTATAAATATATCCCTTTAACACTGAATCTTCAGTTAGGAAATGTCATCTCAGTCATACCCAGATGTCCTATTTTAAGCATGAATCTTTCGTCTTTGACTAATTCAAACAAACATCCCTCTTACTTTAGGCCCCACACATAAACAACATTCTACCCCATGCATTCCTATTAGAAGTTACAGAAGTAAAAGATGAAAAGAAAAATCAAACCCCAGGGTAATCCAATTGCTCTACTGGCCTCTAGCATGGACTAACCCTGTACCAGCCAGATTAACATATCTCCAGAGTCAGGCAAGGGATGAGCTACATCAGTAAGGAGGCGGCTTCTCCTCTGCATTACCACACAGGAATGTTTCGTGCCAGTCAGAGTTTCCCTTGCTCTATTTACACTCATTATTTCTCAAGAGTGCATAGAGCGATTCTCTCTTGTCCTTTGTGTTCATAACACTCCTTGGGTACCAAAAGGTTTGGCCACATCCCCTCTGCATGCCCAGAGGACACGATGCCCCACAGCCTTTAGCCCAAGCTTTAGCTTGGTTTGAGGCCTACACTGTGTGCAAGGAAGCCCTTCTGACATCTGCTCCTTTCAGCTGGTCCAAGAAGAAAGACAGTGTTGAACCACACAGCTTGATACCACCACTGGGATATTTGTTAGAGAAGGCAGACCCCTGAAGGTTGAAGGCTGCTGATACCCCCCCTTCTCTGCAAGGAAAGCCTGTCTTTTGGCCATTATTAAACCCCAGAACTCTCAGGCTAATAAACATGGGAACTGGCCTGATCTTTGTACAGTCTGCCTATGGTGCCTTATTGTTTAGACTGAACTGCTTTAACAGTAGGGGGAAAAACTTCAGATGTGTGGTGAAGAGGAAAAGGTATAGAAGAAAAACGGTAGTTTCTTTCCACACGACATGAGACTTTCCTGTAGTATCAGTGAAATGAAAAGGCATTTCTTCTGCCCCGATCAGTCATAACATTTAAACCGCAGTTAGCCATGAAATCCTATGCATCATTTAGAACTTTGATGCTGAACTGACTTCATAGTAAAAATGTCTTGGCAGGGCTAAAGCACCTGCTGTCAAAGGGAAACACTGATTAAAGGGGTGGGTGTTGTTTTAAAGAGGTCTTGCTCTCTTTCACAAAACTGCATTAGGGTAAACCCCGAGTTACAGCTCTGATGAGTAATTACTGCTGCAGCGTGGCTAGAGAACTGCTACTCAAAATCCTCATTAAAACCCTTATGTATTTCTTCTGCATTTTCCTTTCAGCTATTATCAATGACAACGATCCGTGTATAAATATACACTTTCCTCCTTGATGATTATCCCTATTTCTTCTGCCTGATTCATTCAACAAGGCCACAGTTCAATGCTTTTGAGGCCACAATGGCCTCTATGGGAATTAAGTCTGACGTCAGAAATACTGAATTGTGGCTTCAGTGAATGAATTAAATGGGGAGGATTACACTAAATATCACTGAGGGCGCTCCTACTCCCATAGCCAATGGCAACCTATTTGCTGTGGAATCAGTTAAGGACCTCACTTTAGGGAGAGCTCATGAAAATTAATTTTACTGTTTGGGACAAGTTGTTTTGCCATTGCTTTAAGAAGAGCACAGTTACACACACAGTGCTGCTTTCTGCTCGCTGTGTCAGTGTTTATAGTGTGGGAGCTCCTGGCCAGCGGCAGAAGCTTTTAGGCTTTGTTCATTCACCTGTAGCCCAACAGTGCCCAAACCTACAAACACTGCCCAAGAGACAGTCATTTGCTTTCTGAAGAGAAATACATTCCAAGATTGTGCAGCTGATCATTGCAAATAAAAATAGAGGCTCATTTCCACTGGTCTGAAATAAAAGAGCAAACTTTTGCTGTCTCAGTCATCAGCTTCTTACTGAGACAAGGCTGGTAGAGCAACACCAATGTTATACCACCTACTCTGGAAAACTATACCAAGATTAATGGATCTTCAAAGGAAGAAATACTAGGAGAAAAGTTCATTCAGCTTCCCTCTGCCTGAGGCAGCAGCAATGGAAGAGTATACTGATGAAGCAAATGAGAGAAGAAGAAAGCTCCCGGGATGGTGGGAGCTGGAAGAGAATAAAGATGCACAAGACTCAAGAATGGCCAGAAATATGCAACAAGCACAGGAGGAAAAAAAAAAAAAAATCTTCGCAAGTCTGAGGAAACACGAAACCCTTAGAAGAAATTAATCTGTAAATCAAAGCAACCTCTTACTCTGATGGTTTTAGTCAATTTATACAACTGCCTTAAAGTGTCCTTGGCCCTCCCAGCTTCTCTTTGGAGCATAGGTAAGGGGCTATACAGGGTTCCACTACCTTCTAACTTCCTCTGTTTCTCAGAATGGAGAGACTTATTTTCACAACAGAGCTTCAGAGGGGTCAGCACCTGCCAAAGTAGCTCTCTCTCCTTGCATTTCTGTTAAAATATGGACCTTGGCAGTAAAACCAGCTACAAAATCAGCAATTTTAAAAGATCAAATATCTATCCCAAAAGAAGCATAAGGGTTTAAAACAGTAGAAAAGCAATTCTCTCTCCTCTTCTATTTTTCAAGGTCTAGGGAAAAAAAAAACCAACTACTTAACTTTGAAGCTTTTCCTCCAAAATCACATGGTTATCACTTTTTGAAAAGGGGAAATTTGAGTTTAACACTGCTCTTCCAATTCAGTGTTTTACTTCAGCATTGTGGAACACCTCCAGCATCAGAAAATTTGTGAGGGACACCAACACTTGGAAACATCTGGACTTAAACGAAAAGTTCACTTTTTCAAAATCAGATCTGAAGTTGTAACTGAACTGTGAAGGGACCCTGCTAAACTCACCCAAAATAACCAGCAGTACAGGCAACAAAATGGTGTATACAATTTCTCTTTGTCAACACACCTTCTGCCTATGCAAGGCCCTACTACATCTATATGATATCTATGCAGGAGGAAAAAGTCAAATCTTTAAAGCTATTAAAAAAAACCCAACAACACATCCCCAAAAACCAAACTCACTCCCCCACAAAAAAAACCAAAAAACACCCAGGCATTTGTTGGGAGAATGGTTATTTAATGGAATTGGTCGCTTCTACTGCTCTTTCTTGGAACACCAAAATTGACTTCTCTTTCAGTAACTTGAAGAGTCACAGCCTTGAGGGCCAGGAGGCTGATGCAGAGGCCTGCCTGTCTGTTTGCATACCTGTGCTTAGAGAGAAATACCTCTTAGGATATTCACATGCACAAAGCAGCAAGCAGCACCCAGAAATCAATTAAGCAGACCATGCTATTAGAATTTATTCACAATATAAACAGCCACAATGGGATCAAGCAGGTAAGATCATAGGAAAACACTGAAAATGCTTACTTTATGAAATAGGCAAGCAATCCACACAGGATGCTCTAAGAGGAATGCCTTAAGGATGAGTACAGTTTATTAGCACACAGACTTTCATCAGAGGTTGCTCAGCACATAAATGGGGGAAAGAAAGAAGGGAGGGACATTCAGAGTGATATCATTTGTCTTCCAAAGAAACCATTAGGTGTGATGGAGACCTACTTTCTCAGAGATGGCTGAGCACCTGTCGCCTGTGGAGTGTAGTGAATGAATTCCTTGTTTTGATTTGCTTTCACAGAGAGTTTTTACTTTACCTATCAAACTGTCTTTGTCTCAACATACCAGTTTTCTCACTTTTACGCTTCCTGTTCTTTCCCCCATTTTCCTGATGGTGCCCCCTTGACTTAAGCACCACTGAAGACCCAGAACACCAGCTGTATTTACTTCTCCCTATCTCTACAGCCATACAGGTGCTCCTACTTTCCTTTGGAAAGTCTGCCAAAGAAATAACCTCAAGGTAATAAAATGTGAGGAAGGCCTTATCGTGTGCAGCACAAACTTGTACAAAGCAACAGAGGCAAGAACAGTCACAAGCCATGCTAGAAATTAAACAGGAAGGCTGTATTTTCACACATTACATGGCAGCGCCGTTTAGAAACTGTTCAAAAATATTACGTGAATACAAACGCTAATCTCATTCAGGGATAAATAAACGGCATCTCTATCACTACCTGAAGACCTGTTGGCATTTTCAGTAGGGAACCTACAGCAACTTCACCACTGGACCACTGTTGCAGCATAGTTCCTCATGACTAAAAAACCTCACTGTAATTATATATTAACCAACAGAGATGCTTGAACTAAATGTGTGCTTGCACAGTCTTTCTGTAACAATTCCTCAAACAGGTGTTTTAAATATTACTTACATTTGTCTCCTTTGTCAAGCTGAAATAATAATAACAACAGCAACAACAATAATAATAATTCAGCAATGCCAAATACTGTCTGTGAAGCTCTAAATATTTTTAACTTTTATTAACTCAACAGAGAATTATATTAGCAACACATATTTGACAGTACCTGTTGAAGGAGCAGGAGCAAAGCTGCACACACACCCTGGGGTCAAGCAATCCAGGAGGCAGAGACGGCCACAGCCATCTCAAAAGAGAGTGGAACAGGCTGGTCATGGCAAATAAGGTCAGCCACGAGGGGTCTTTAAAAGTCTTCACCAACAAATCACTCCAGTAAGGATCACAAGACACACCAGAAAAGAGCCATTCCTCTTGTTTTAAGCTTAAATAGGAGTCCCAAGTCCATGGGCAGAGAGTATAAGCTCGGGGCGGGGGGGTTGAGCAGGCTCGGGAAGTTCAGGTTCCAGGTGTCCTGGGGTCTGCTCAGACACAAATGAGCCAATTATTCTCAGCTGGCCTTTGAGGGAGTCTCTGCTGTGGGGACTGGCTGGGGGAACTGAGTGAATCACTTAAAGCACCTGAGACAAATCACTGTCTAGAAGAGTCTCTTCACTGACACTAAAAGGCACCTGGCCAGCCAGGAGATGCACAGGCACCTAAGTTTTGCAGAGATTAATCCCTCCCAATGCTGTAGAGAGGCCTAGCCCAGGCTCAGGAACAAACAATGAAGACAGTTAATTGGTACTTGAACCATCTGGGAGCCCACTTGTTTCTTACATGTTTGTTTCTGTATGTTTTTAAAAGCATTTTCCTTTTACAGGGAGCTGTAGTTTCCACAAGTTCAGTACAGGACCACAAGGAAAGTGTGTGGGCCAGTTTTGCTGTTTCTGACTATAAACAACATGTTTGCAGTTGTTGCCCAAAAGCTTCTACTTTTGCAGACCCACAAAGCAGCTGGGCTGAGAGCCATTCCCTGCCACACGGGCTTTTAGCAGGAAGTTTTCCCAAAACGTATATTCTCGTCATTTTGCCACGACTTTGAATGCACAGAATCACAGAATGTGTGAGGCTGGAAGGGACTACAGTGCGTCATCTGCTCCAACCTCCCTTCATGCTAGGGAGGCTCTCTTTTTTGGATGGAACAAAAATTGGGGTTGTTTAAGAGATAGAAATAGCCGTAAATTTTGGTCATGGAAATGGGAGTATCATTTCATAAAATGCTTTTTATGTGAACCCTTTTTCACAATCTAGTCAGGTAAGTTGTTATGGCTACTGTATATTTTCAGCAGTCGTACCTCTAACTTAAAAATGATGGTGCTGTATTGACCACAAGATAACCCTTCTTCATTATGAATAACATCAGATTATATATCTTTCACACGTTTTTGCTTTATTCAACAGTTTTTGGTGTGCCTGACCTTATTCTATTAATGTTAAGCAGAATTAATTAAAGCTACTGGCTTCTTTTTTTTTTTTCTTACTGCAACACATTCTGCTTAAAAAAATAATGTATCGCTCCCTGATTAATTTTTCATGACTTAAATTATTACCTTTTCCCCATGGTTGTCATTGTTCCATATTTTTTTTACGAGCCACTAATTTTTTCAAGTATAAATTTGAACCTGCTTTACTAATGTGAACAGCTGTTAGGCTTATACAGCTAAGGCAGGGCTCCCAACAGCCTTGTGCTGGAAGTTTGACACTGAGACCAAAAATCTATGGCTGTAAAGCAAGATCATTGTAAAAATATAAATAGGATAATTATATACAGTAGCTGGCCCTGACTCTGGCCATGTGAGCTTGAAAGTCCTCACCCAGTTGAAGTCACACTTTCCAGTTCCTTTTTGGCTCTGACTTTCCTACAACCATCAAAAAAAAGTTGTTACCTCTGCATTGTATTTACAATCATTCCACCACAACCACTGAAGTGCTCAGCTGTGTTTACCCCATACATATATATACTTGTGCCTTAACTATCTCATAGCCACGTCAGTCACAAGCCCATGTCCTCACATGTTCTGACTAGTTCTTGTCATAAATCTGGAGGATAATTGGCTTATAATGTTTATTGGTTTATTGTTCATAATGTTTTTTGGTTAATAATGTTATTGCAACTGTGCTGTTCTAATGGAACAAGCAATACAAGGCCTGTAGGAAGAGCCAGAGCTGTTAACAGATGCACAGGTATAAACGGGGAGAAGGGAGATAGGACTTCAAGACATTCTTTAGGTTCTCTGATCCCAAGGATTTTTCAGGCTTCAAAGCAGCTCAGATCACATGTGTTTGATCTCATTTGTATATGTACTCCTGTGTCTCAGGTTGCAATGGCCTGTTTCCACAAATACTATTCCTACTGCTTAG